>CAWUFW010028642.1:0-21049 GCA_963921515.1 Calotriton arnoldi | reverse complement strand
ACGGAAGGAAGTCCATGGGTGTGGCGCACATCACCTGTAGGGACACAACAGCTACCAGCCTGGATGTGCAATCACGTCGTCGGTGGACACAGTTGACCAAACGAATCTGAAAGTACCCTGTGAAGGACAGAAATGACACACAGTCAAAAGCAATGCAGTACAGGACAGAACAGCAAAACTCATGCACAATACATGTTACAAGATACCCACCCAGAACCAAGTTAGCATGTCAACACTGTTGGGGAGTACAGCCCACCTGTAACCACACATCGCAACACACATCCAGTCAAGTAGCCCATGGACACACTCCAACAGCGCCAGAGCCCCACCCACACATCATGCCAACTCACATCATTCACATGACACCTCAGGATACTCACATTCAGCTAAAGAAGTTGGTGATGAGCTGTGTGCGGACATCACCATCACCATCATCATCATCACGTCACTGGCATCGTGGTCCAGGCCAGGATCCTCCACAGGTGGCGGATGTTGGTCATCGTCATCCTGGATGAGAGGCAACTCCTTCCGCACTGCCAGGTTGTGTAGCATGCAGCAGACGATGATAATCTTGCACACTTTCGCAGGGGCATATGGGAGGGACCCTCCGGTCTTGTCCAGGCAGCGGAAGCGGCTCTTCAGGAGACCAAAGGTCCGCTCAATCACTCTCCTGGTCCGACCATGTGCCTCATTGTAGCGCATCTGGGCAGGTGTCACAGGGTTCCTGAGGGGTGTCAGCAACCACGGCATGTTGGGGTATCCCGAGTCACCTACGGACAGACAAGTGCACATCAGCTGACTTGGAAAAGTGGGCGGAATACTACAGATCAGATCACACACAATGGCACAAAGTCAGTACACACCGACAAGCCAGGCACGCTGGTTCTGCATCTGTGCCATCATCCTGGGGATGCGACTACTCCTCATCACAAAGGCATCGTGTGCTGAACCAGGGAAACGGGCACACACGTGTGTGATGGTCATGTCTGCAAGACACACCACCAGTGCATTGACCGAGTGGTAGTGCTTGCGGTTCCTGTAGGCCTGCTCCTGGGCCTGTGGTGGTACCAAAGCCACATGTGTCCCATCAATGGAGCCAATGACATGCGGCATCCTCCCCAGGGCATAAAAGTCACTCTTCACGTCAGTGAGTCGTCGCAGTCTAGGGAAATAGATGTACCGGTTCAGGAAGAGCAACATTGCCGCCAAAACATCGCGGAGCACACGGCTGAACATGGTCTGTGACATCCCACCAGCAGACGCCACAGTATGTTGGAAGGTACCGGTGGCAAAGAAGTGTAGGGCTGCCATCACCTTCACCTTGGGGGTCAGCGCTGTAGGATACGGCCGGCCAGGCTGCAAATGTGGGGACAACTGCACTGCCAAATCCTCAATCAGCTGCCTGGTGAAGCGGTACCGTCGGATGCTGTCCCGTTCCACCATCGTTGCCAGGTCTGGGAATGGCCGATGGACAGCAGGAGCCCTGCAGTGCAGAGGAGAAGTAAGCAAGATCGTCAGTCACCCCACATATGCGGCATTGAACACACTCAAGATCCCAACATACATCATCATGAGGCACAACTACATGAAGTGTGCAGTACCGGAACGACATGTATGGTACATACATGGCCAACATCTGTCAACACGGTCCTACAGGTGGCATCAATTTGTCCCAGGTTGGCCCATTGGATATCATGATGCCGTGTCACAGTCACCCCCCACAGTGACATGTGAGGACAGATGTGCCCCAGGCACCACAGCTCAACGACAGGCACATTCCCAGGGACCCTGTAATGCCACATGGACACTGGCATCACCTGGAGTATCATGTGTACACCACAGCAAAACAAACATGACCCCCACAGGTAGTGGCCACACTTGCCATGGCAGGACAGACATGGACGTCTGTGACACACACGCACAACATCAGAGTCCATGCACACACAACGTGGATGTGGAGACTGTCTCCCATTGTGCACATGAAATCAGAGACATTGTAAACACTACATGCACAAAGACTGTGGAGGGCCATCACTATTGTGCCACTGGGACACCCTGGCTCAAACATACCGTCCCACATGGGACTCACGGGGTATGTGACATGACATACACAAACACCACTGTGAAATGTGACCATGACACATGCACAGATATGAACAGTTGCACATCACAGTGGTCACGTACACGTAACACCCAGGATCCTGTCCCCATGAACACGTGCACAGCCTGGGGGTGGCTGCCCACAGGTGACACCCACAGGACAACATGTACACCAACATACACACAATAGGAAATGCAGCCTTACATGCCTTATGATAAGGTTTGGACAGGCTGTCGTGATGTAGGTGTGCCCCTCACTCCCTGGGAGCTATCTGTGGCTGGCATATGTCCATCTGAGACAGGCATGCTGACCTATGCCAGTCACATGTACAGTGATGCGTTGAACCGCAATGGACCGATCGGTGCCTCCGGCCGGCCCATTGCCTTCAATGTGTGCGGGTACGCGTTGTACCCCTGTGCGCGTTGAACCGCAATGGACCGATCGGTGCCTCCGGCCGGCCCATTGCCTTCAATGTGTGCGGGTACAGCGTTGTACCCCTGTGCGCGTTGAACCGCAATGGACCGATCGGTGCCTCCGGCCGGCCCATTGCCTTCAATGTGTGCGGGTACGCGTTGTACCCCTGTGCGCGTTGAACCGCAATGGACCGATCGGTGCCTCCGGCCCGGCCCATTGCCTTCAATGTGTGCGGGTACGCGTTGTACCCCTGTGCGCGTTGTACCGCAATGGACCGATCGGTGCCTCCGGCCGGCCCATTGCCTTCAATGTGTGCGGGTACGCGTTGTACCCCTGTGCGCGTTGTACCGCAATGGACCGATCGGTGCCTCCGGCCGGCCCATTGCCTTCAATGTGTGCGGGTACGCGTTGTACCCCTGTGCGCGTTGTACCGCAATGGACCGATCGGTGCCTCCGGCCGGCCCATTGCCTTCAATGTGTGCGGGTACGCGTTGTACCCTGTGCGCGTTGTACCGCAATGGACCGATCGGTGCCTCCGGCCGGCCCATTGCCTTCAATGTGTGCGGGTACGCGTTGTACCCCTGTGCGCGTTGTACCGCAATGGACCGATCGGTGCGCACCCATTGACAATGGGCTTGCCTGGCAACGGACGCGTTTTCGAATTTCGAACGAGTCGGTTGCTGGGAATTCAGTTGGTCACCCACAACAATGTTGCAAAATCATGTATGTCATGAAGTTGAAGTTTTGAAGGATGCTGTGGGCGTGTTTTGGTGCTGCTATTCCATGGATTGGCCAGATTCAGAAGATGCAAACGACTTGGACCTATCACTTTGGACACAAGGGACAGGATCTGCCTCTCCAGCACATATATATTGCTGGCTGTTCCCCTGAGAGCCCACTTGCCTGCACTACATGCTCCAGGACGACATCTGCCACTGCACTGCTGCTGTCTCTGCCCCTCTGGACCCTGCAATGGCACGTACTGTGGAGAGAGCCCCAGCCTTCAGCCTTGAGGAGAACCAGGCCCTGCTGGACAGCCTACTTCCACAGTACAGCAAGCTGTATGGGACACCAGGGGAGCAGGTGAGTGTCCTGTGCACTGCCTTTCTGAATGTGCATTTTGTCTGACTAGCAAGGCTGAGAGTCTGCACGCCACTGGCTAGCAGGCTCACTGAGTAGTTGTCACCCCCCATAGTGTGTAGTGACTTGCACTGGACAGGTATGGTGCAGTGACAGTGCTTCTGAACAGGGTTTTACTCCCCATGCAATGATACCATGTAGTGACTTCTGGAAAACTGTCCATGGGCAGCCGTGCACTGCCTGTGTACACCATGTGCCCCTGTGATTGCGACATGTATATGCAACTGTGTCATGCACGGATATGTTGCATGTGTAGTAATGGCCTTATCACTTTGTCATCCTGACAGGCTTCTGCCCATCGGAAGCAGGAGATATGGAAGGACATCGTCCGGGCTGTCCGGTCCGTGGGGGTCTACAAGCGCCGGATCCGCAACTGCCAAAAGAGGTGGCAGGACCTTCGGGGCTGGACCCGGAGGATTGCACGGGTCCAGCTGAAGCTGTCGCCTCCTCGCAGGAGGGGCGGAACACGGACCCTGACCCCCCACATGCTCAGGATCCTGGCGGTGGTCTTTCCAGACCTGGATGGGCAGCTGAAGGCCAGAGAGCAGCAAGGAGGGGGTGAGTCAAAGACTGCACTGTGTACTCTGTCTAACATGCTATGTGCCCTCCTCGGGCCTGGTTAAACTGCCACAGTACAGCAGTCATGTTGTCCAGGAGCCATGTCCCTCTATTGTGCACTGCCCACTCCTCATCTGATACCCAGGTGTGGCCCTTACATGCAGGGAATTCTGTCACTTAGGACTGTGTCCTTGCAGTTTGCTTGACTCAAGGTGGGAGACAGCATCTGTTTCCCTGACTCTGTGGTGGGCATCATGGGTGGGTCCATTGCTTACACAATGCCTGTATTCTGACATGTATTCAGCGTGTTACTTTGATCTGTGGTCCAATTGCTGAGCTGATCCACCACATGTGGCTGGGGTATCTGGCACACACCCATGCTGCGGGTGGGAACAATGTTTGGGCCCCAGGAGTATGTATATGACGTGTGTCACACATACTTAGCCAGCTGCCTACAGTCCAGGGCTCATCCCTCATTCATGTGGGGCTGGACAGTCATGCCTACTCCAGGCCATACAATACACTCTGTACTCCCACTCCCGTGTATCAGCTGACACATTGTGCGCAGTGATTTGACCCCTCAGGTGTCTGCCTCTGTGTCAGTGTGCTGTGGATTAGTCGCCAGGACTGCTGTGGAGTTTCTTGGTAGGGGCTCAGCATGCCACTGGAGATGTGACCATAGGAGACGATACTTGTGTGACACATAGGTGTCTGATCAGCTGCCCATGCAGACTGGGGCATGTGAATGTGAAGTTCAGGCAGCTGTTCCCCATGCACAGCAGAGTGTGAGGGGCTCAGGTTCAGAGGGTAGTGTCACAGGTCTACCATATGTCCAATAGGTATGACCTGGACAGATGAGGGTTAAGAGGATGTGTTGTGGGGGGATGTACATGTGCACTTGTGCAGCTCCAGGACTTGCATTCCCCATGACCTACTATTGTGACACAGTGCAGAGTGTTGTTGTCTGGCTGCAAAGTCATACATCACTGAGACAGTGATGTATGACTTTGCAGTCATGCCTCCGCCATGGCATGTGTCTACTGATTGGTGAGCCTGCAGGGGAGTGACATGTGCTACATGCACACCATAGTGGCGCTGGCTATCAGGACATGGGTGCATCATGGTGTCTGTCGCTGGTATGCATCACATGCATTTCCTATTTGACTCTGGGCATCCCTTTCATCCGGACACCTGTACTGACTCACTGGCAAGAGTTGTGATGTGTGCATGTCCACATGCCACACCGTGTCCTCTGCACTGTCCAACTACTGTGTACTTGGTGCATGTGTCAACACTGGGGTGTTGCAATCCAACAGACACCAGACAGATGGGTGCAAGGCCATGTGGGATGTGAGTGCCATGCTTGGCATCAGACTGACAATTGACTTCTCCTGTTCAATTAGGGCACTTTTAGCAATGTACAACTGATGATGCCAGGGCTTGCTCTGTGATGTGCTGTGCTCACAGTGGTGTGTGCGTTATGTGCAGGTGACTGATGTCTGTCTGTATCCCCATTGTTTGCAGATACATCCACGGCCACGGAAGGGGACAGCTCCACGGACCAGGAGGAGCCAGAGAGCCAGACTGGGTCAGCAGCCGAGGAGTGGTCGGAGGGACCCAGTGGCACGGAGGGCGAGGGGAGCCACACCGAGGAGTCCTCAGCAGCATCCACCTCAGCTGAGGACCAGAGCAACTCGGAGGATGACTCCCTTGTGGAGGCGGGTGTCAGCAGCCACCACACCCCAGCTAGTGTTGCTGTCCCCGCCACCACCAGCACCACCACCGCCCTCCCATCGGCTCCCATTCCCCAGGTCCGTGGAGGCTCCCATGTCCGGGAGCGTGTTTCCTTTGGGCCAGGCACCGCACCCCCTGCCCCTGTGTCCCCTGCTGCCCTGAGTGAGGAGTCTGTGTACCTCCTTCGCCAGCTCCATGTAGGGCAGACAGCCATGCTGAGTGTCCTCCATGCGCACACCGCGCTGTTGACTCAGCTGGTGTCGTTCATGGAGGGCATCTCATCGGGCATGTCTGACCTACAGAGGGGCAATAGGTCCATGGACTCCTCCCTGACGGCAGCAGTGTCCCTCCTCAAACGGTCCCTCACCCCTCCTGCCTCTGCTCCATCCACACTCCCCAGCACCTTACCCGTCCCAAGCACACACACACCGGCACAGGCACACACCAGCACACACACATCCAGCACACTGACACACACGCCAATGACAAAACGCACACGCACGCACATTCAGGGGACTGAAGCCAGACTCACAGGGGATGGGGCCCTGGAACACACACACGCATCCACATGCACTGCGCAGTCCTCAGTTCCCTCTCCCTCCAAAGCACCCTCCCTTGCCTCACCTGCAACCCCAAAGTCACAGCAGCTCTTCCTCTGTGACCTCGGCCTCTTCCCCACCGATGAAGCTGCTCCAGCATCCCGGGGGAAGAGGAAGCCCACCCACACGGAGCAGAGTGCCCCTCGCCCCCGGACACCCTCCCCCAGGCGCAGACGGACTGAGGCCCCCACCCGCAAGTCCCCCCGGAGTCCTAAGAGCAAGACCCCGCCACCGCCCTGCAGCTCAGGCACAAGGTCTCCGTCCTCCATCCCTCAGGCCCCCACTGCACAGGTGCCCCCACCACACCCTGCCCCAGGTTCCCCCACCCACAGATATACCATCCCCAAGAGGACTCAGGCCTTCTCCCCTGCCACTTGCTCTCCCAGCACCACACCCCCGCTGCGCTTGTCTGTGCCACTGATGTGGTGAGGGTGTCCTCCCCCTCTGTCCAACCCACCTTGCCTGTTCCCCATTCTCCTCCCCTGGAGGTAGGCACTGCAGTGGAGTCCACTACCGCCCTGTCTGACTTGGGCACTGCAGTGGCGGACCTGTCCACTCCATCTGCAGGGTCCACTGCAGTTGTGCCGGCACCCACGACATCTGAGTCATGCCCCCAGTTGTGCCGGCACACACCATGTCAGACACCTCCACTGCAGTTGTCAGTGGCTCGCCAGCACCCACCACCCCTTCCCTGACTCCCCTGGTGAGCCCTGATCCTGTCCCTGCGGTGCCTGGCCTGCCCCCCGGTTGCCCCTCCTAGTGGATTGTCCCTGGTTTTGTGCAGGCATGCGTAGGGTGACATCTGCCAGTGTCACCCTGTTTGAACTTTGACAATGGACTGGCCATTGGCCTTTGCTCTATTTTTTCTGGACGTCGTTTTCAATCAACACATATGCTGAATAAAGCAACTTTCTTTTCTCTAGTGCTCATGCTTCAGATGTACATGTTGTTGGTGCTGCTAACCATGCCCTTGCTGCAGTGATGGTGATATCTGGTCTCATGATTATGAAGTGTTACTGTGCAGGAACCCATGTGGTCCAGGGGAATGTGTCCTATCATGTGGTGTATCCATGTCATCAATAGCAGCATCTGAGGGTGTCATGTGTTCAGTATTTGGCAATGGGTTTCCTACTTACATTGGCAATTTCATATCTGTGGCTTCCACCCCTGCACATCTGTTGTGCCTGCCATCGTTGCATTTGTCTACTTCCCTGACCGTGTTGCCATCTCCAGTGGACATGCAGGTTTGGGCATCAATGGGGAAGGACTCATCCGTGTAGTCAGTGCAACATTGCTATACAAGTGTGTTGGATCTGTGCTGATGATTCCGTTGGCACATCCATGACCAGGCTGATGTGATGGGAGCCCTCATTTGGTGCTAATTGTTGATTGTGTGACCAAGTGCTCAGCTGACATGATGGGGCCCTACTGAGGCAACATATGGCACAGCTTTCCTCACACAGGAGTGGAGTCCCCTCATGGCAGTGTGTACACGTGTGACATTGCCTGCGCCCAAGGTGTGTGTTGTGTGTGCATGTCTGTGTGTTCACTTCCATTTATCTGCGCATGCTGTGATCCCTAGTGTTGTACCTGTTTGTGATGCTTGCTGACTTGAGCTATGTTCCCCCAAAGTCTTCTCCCTGTGTTCTCTGTGATGTGGGTGCATGGCACATTACTGGTCATCAGGGTGTCACCCATAGGTGTGTTTTCTGTCAGGGCTGAGTTTGTGTGCAGACGCAGATGGGTCATGAGTCAGGTTTCCCCTTGGCACTTGTTGTTTGCCCCTGTCATGTGATTTTCAGTTCGTGTTATCTTTCAGTGATTGTGACACGTTGTGTGTGTGACTGCTGGCACTCCTCAGGGTCCGGGCTGCAATGTTGGTTGTTGTCTATGTGTGTTCTTTGTGGGTGACCTTGGCTTCTTCATTGGTGTGTGACTGTGGCTGGGATCCCATTGGTTGGTGTGGTATCGCCGTCATGTCCATGTACAGCGTAGTGTGCAGTGTGTCAGACATTCAGGAGTCTTGTTGAGTGGCCATGTGTGATGTGTTTCTGCACCTTGGTTCCCACCCACCACCCTGGAATAGTCATGGGTGCATGTGCAATGTCACCAGTGCATGTGTACTTCACTGCTGCACATTGTTAGAGGTCGAGGGGTGTGGTCTTGAGTGTGTGCAGATGGGAGTTGTTGCCCAGCTAGTCCCCTGCCTCCATGTTGCCCTTGGCTTACTGGCCATGCTGATTGATTTGTGCTTGTGTAGGTGTGATGGTAGTTTGTTGCTCAGGACACCTGACTGTGGTTCACAGTGTGAACGACATTTAGCTTTGTCATCACAGTGGTATTTTTATTCAGCCCAGGGTCACCACATTGTGGGGGCCCTGGGGGTGGTGCTGTGGTGTGTCTGTGTCTTGCTGTGTCAGTTGTTGTTCCTACGTGCCTGTGTGACATGTGTGTTTTGTGCTCCCTCTCATCTGACAATGCCTGCTTGCCCACATAGGGGATTTGGATCCATGAGTTACCTTAGTGTGGCAGTGTATGCACATCTGTATGATTGGTATTCAGCTCTCCTCATGTGTTGTGTGGTTGCCTGGGGACACTGGCACCCCCACCCCTCACCTGCTGTGTATGATGACAGTGTTGGTCTGCCTGTTTGTGTTTGTGCATCTGCACCACTGCATTGGCATATCTTGGGTGTGCCATTGGCTGTATGTTGTTTGGTGTGTTTCCCCTGCTGTCCCTGGGACTCCTAGGTCATCGGTCAGCACAGTGATCATGGTTTGTGTGTCCCATTGCTGCCATGGTATGGTATCTGTTCACCTCACATCTGCTGTCTCCACAGGATATCTGCATTTGTGTGCCCATTGGTGCAAATATGTGGTTCTGCATTCTGATGGTCACTTCTGTCATTGTGTCATTGATGACTGTTGACGGTCTCAGCCCCCATGGGTGTTGTTTGTCTGCACATGGCCAAAGGAATGTTTCATTTGCACTGCAGTATTTGGCTCCCCCAATTTATGTTGCAATGGGACACATACACTACTTTGCCACAGATGAGTTTTTGGTTCTGTGACCAGGAATGATCCATGCAGTTTGGCAGTTGCAGCTCTTTCTTTGTCAACAATTACCTTTTGGTCACTGTGATGATGAGGGTGTAGACCCCATTGCCACAATGGTCAAAATGTGCTTCAGCTATGGACCCCACACTTGCCTTTTGGTCACTGTGATGATGGGGGTTTAGACCCCATTGCCACAATGGTCAAAATGTGCTTCAGCTATGGACCCCACACTTGCCTTTTGGTCACTGTGATGATGGGGGTTTAGACCCCATTGCCACAATGGTCAAAATGTGCTTCGGCTATGGACCCCACACTTACCTTTTGGTCACTGTGATGATGGGGGTTTAGGCCCCATTGCCACAATGGTCATGGGCTGCTTGCATTGTGGGTGCCACACACATATATGTGTGGCACATGTGCTAGGGGGTCACATTGTATGTTCAAAGTCATGTTCGGTGTTGTAGGCATTTGACACAGCCTACACACGCTTGTCATGGTGGTGGGGGGATGTCTTAATCTTGCATTCCCTAGGTTGTGGTGTGCTTGTTGTGTCATGCATTGTCCATCCTATGAGTGGGGGTGGTAGTAGTGGTAGGCATCCAGCCCCCCTGGCTAAGGGTGGTAGTAGTGGTAGGCATCCTGCCCCCCTGGGTGAGGGTGGTAGTAGTGGTGGGCATCCTGCCCCCTGGCTAAGGGTGGTAGTAGTGGTAGGCATCCTGCCCCCCTGGGTGAGGGTGGTAGTAGTGGTAGGCATCCTGCCCCCCTGGCTAAGGGTGGTAGTAGTGGTAGGCATCCTGCCCCCCTGGGTGAGGGTGGTTGTGGTGGTGGGCATCATGCCCCCTGGGTGAGGGTGGTAGTAGTGGTAGGCATCCAGCCCCCCTGGCTAAGGGTGGTAGTAGTGGTAGGCATCCTGCCCCCCTGGGTGAGGGTGGTAGTAGTGGTAGGCATCCTGCCCCCCTGGGTGAGGGTGGTAGTAGTGGTAGGCATCCTGCCACCCCTGGGTGAGGGTGGTAGTAGTGGTAGGCATCCATGCACCCCCTGGGTGTGGGTGGTAGTAGTGGTAGGCATCCAGCCCCCCTGGGTGAGGGTGGTAGTAGTGGTAGGCATCCAGCCCCCTGGGTGAGGGTGGTAGTAGTGGTAGGCATCCTGCCCCCCTGGGTGAGGGTGGTAGTAGTGGTGGGCATCCTGCCCCCCTGGGTGAGGGTGGTAGTAGTGGTGGGCATCCTGCCCCCTGGGTGAGGGTGGTAGTAGTGGTAGGCATCCTGCCCCCCTGGGTGAGGGTGGTAGTAGTGGTGGGCATCCTGCCCCCCTGGGTGAGGGTGGTTGTGGTGGTGGGCATCATGCCACCCCTGGCTAAGGGTGGTAGTAGTGGTAGGCATCCTGCCCCCCTGGGTGAGGGTGGTAGTAGTGGTGGGCATCCTGCCCCCCTGGGTGAGGGTGGTAGTAGTGGTGGGCATCCTGCCCCCTGGGTGAGGGTGGTAGTAGTGGTGGGCATCCTGCCCCCTGGGTGAGGGTGGTAGTAGTGGTAGGCATCCTGCCCCCCTGGGTGAGGGTGGTAGTAGTGGTAGGCATCCTGCCCCCTGGCTAAGGGTGGTAGTAGTGGTAGGCATCCTGCCCCCCTGGGTGAGGGTGGTTGTGGTGGTGGGCATCATGCCCCCTGGGTGAGGGTGGTAGTAGTGGTAGGCATCCAGCCCCCTGGCTAAGGGTGATAGTAGTGGTAGGCATCCTGCCCCCCCTGGGTGAGGGTGTTAGTAGTGGTGGGCATCCTGCCCCCCTGGGTGAGGGTGGTAGTAGTGGTAGACATCCTGCCACCCCTGGGTGAGGGTGGTAGTAGTGGTAGGCATCATGCACCCCCTGGGTGTGGGTGGTAGTAGTGGTAGGCATCCAGCCCCCCCTGGGTGTGGGTGGTAGTAGTGGTAGGCATCCTGCCCCCCCTGGGTGAGGGTGGTTATGGTGGTGGGCATCATGCCACCCCTGGCTAAGGGTGGTAGTAGTGGTAGGCATCCTGCCCCCCTGGGTGAGGGTGGTAGTAGTGGTGGGCATCCTGCCCCCCTGGGTGAGGGTGGTAGTAGTGGTAGGCATCCTGCCCCCCTGGCTAAGGGTGGTAGTAGTGGTAGGCATCCTGCCCCCCCTGGGTGAGGGTGGTTGTGGTGGTGGGCATCATGCCCCCCTGGGTGAGGGTGGTAGTAGTGGTAGGCATCCAGCCCCCCCTGGCTAAGGGTGGTAGTAGTGGTAGGCATCCTGCCCCCCCTGGGTGAGGGTGGAAGTAGTGGTAGGCATCCTGCCACCCCTGGGTGAGGGTGGTTGTGGTGGTGGGCATCATGCCACCCCTGGCTAAGGGTGGTAGTAGTGGTAGGCATCATGCACCCCCTGGGTGTGGGTGGTAGTAGTGGTAGGCATCCAGCCCCCCTGGGTAGGGGTGGTGGTGCGCATTCAGGCCCCTGTGTGCATATGTGGCATTGGTGATGGGCATCCCGCCCCTATGGTGCTGCTGTTGCTGGTGTAAGTATATTCAGAATCCCCGTGTATGTGTGTGATGTGTCGTGTACGTGTTGTATGTGTTTTGTGGTTGGTGTCTGGCTTAGCTTCTGCGCCGTACGCGTCCGTGCCTGTTCCGGTAGTAGATGTAGAATATTGGTATGATCGGGACGAAGGGATTCATGGTTGGTTCGTGTCGTTCGTCCTTCTCGTTGCTTCGCGTCGTCCTCGTCGCTTCGCTTCGTCCTCGTCGCTTCGCGTCGTCCTCATCGGTGCCGTGTTCGTCTCGTAGCCGTGGATCGTGTTGTGGCGCGATTCGGAGCTTATGTGCGCCTCTCCCGGATGCTTTAACGTGCCGTGCGTAGCGACGGGTTCGGCGCGTACGGGAAGCGCATCGTACTTGTCCGGCCGGACGGGGCTGCATTTTTCCTTCCGTGCGACTCGATTCGGCGTTTCCGGATTCGCCTCGGTCGGAGAACAGGACCTGGTTTGGGTGAGTACGGCTCGGCCGGAATTTTTGCTGTTGTGCGCATCGTACTTGCTCGTTCGGTGTGCTGTACGGATCGGTCGGGAAACAGGCTTTCGCATGGCTTTTTTCCCGACCGAATGGTATTGGGTGCGCCTCCGACCGAGATCGGAATCGGCCCCGTAGTGTTTTGTCTAGCTTATTTTATAGAACAGGGAGACTTCAGTATTATTATTCAAACATAAATGTGATATTTTCTGAGGTTCCGATTCGAAAGAGTATGAACCCAGTGCTTAGTAGTCAAGATGCACAGTTTATGGGAGAATTTTTCTTAACAATGAAATCAATAGACATAACACATGCACATAGACACAATCTAACATGTTCTCTACATGAAGAAGAAAAGATATTTTTGAATTTAGTAGAAGATAGAAGACAAGATTTCCAAAAGAAAGCTTCTGAGCATAAGGCTCATTTGCCACCTTGGGCTGAGAAAGAAGGGAGTTACACACCTGGCAAGGCTCAAGCTGCTATGGCTTTGGATTTTGTAAAGACAGGGAAAATTTGTCTACATAGGTTAAAAACTGATTATAACAATGTTTTCATCGGTACCAGTGAATGTGAACATAATTTCTTAATTCTTGGAGGTTGGGGAATCAAAGGAGGAACAGATTCAGTTTTTCCTGGAATCTATTATGTGTGTGGGAATAAGGCTTACTTTAGGCTTCCTGCACGGTGGTATGGAAGTTGTTATTTTGGAATAGTATTTCCAAAAATATACCACGTAAAAAGAAACACTGGGAGCAATGAAAACAATAATGAATTAATACGTAGTAAAAGAGCTAGTTTTCTGAAATTGTAGGTGATATATTTGGTGCATTAATACCTTCGGTGGGAATAATTCTGAACTCAAGGAAAATATGTAAATTGTCTACAGTGGTTGATCGTTTATCAACGGATACTGCTGGAGGATTTCTAATGATTAATGCGGAGATGGTTGCGATTAGATCTATGGTGATGCAAAATCGACTTGCTCTTGATATTATATTGGCAAAAGAGGGCGGAGTCTGTAAATTATTGAAGACAAAACACTGTTGCACTTATATTCCTGATAAGAGTGCGGAAATTGGAACGTATATACAGAATATAACTAAACTTGAGAAGGAACTAAAACCACTGGAAGTTGATAGTGTATGGGAAAGATTGACAAGTAGTATTGCGTCAATTGGTACCTGGTTTGCTAATGTAGGAAAAGGACTTATAGGTCAAATATTAGTACCCTTAGCAGGGATAGCAATAATAGCACTGACAATAATAATATGGTGCAAATGTTGTAGAAAGAATGGAACATATAATGTGACAGGAAAAGGAAGGAAGAGAAAATTAGATGAAATAGAACTTGAAGAATGGAGAAGTGAATTATACAAGAAATTAAAAGGGGATGGTAAAAATAGAAAATGTAAAAATAAGAATGAAACTATTTGCTAGAAGTTGGCATCTGATTGTGGGTAGTATTTTGATGGCTCAGAAACGCCATCAGAGAGGGGATTGATGGAGCAAGGACTCACAAATGAGACTTGCTCGAATGCAATCTCCTCACAGTATTAATTTATTAAAATTGTATTGTCTCTACTAATCCTTGCATACACTACACGAATAGTAAGGATGCTTGCCTATGTGTTTTATTAATGAATAACGCTTGTCCGTAATCCAAAATGGCCGCTAAAACGCTGGAAACTTACTGCGCATGTCCCAACCACACCACGTGTTGTGACGTCTCTTCATGCTTGGTGGGAAATTTCTGCTTCTGCGCAGTGTGCATTAAAATGGCTGCTTGATGTTTTCACATGCTTCAGCTTGCTCTCATGTCATTATTAAACTGTTGTTTCTCTAACGCTACTAATGCGGGATAGAATTTATAATTAAATGGGAATAGAATAGAAAGAGTGGGCATACAGTGAAACATTTTATTTGTGATTTTAATGTTTTCTTCTTTGACTTTTATTAGTTCGTAAACTTGGGCCTGGGTTTTGGTGAACTGAAAGCTCGTGTGACAAAGATTTTGCACATGCGCCCTGCAGTGGCAGACCAGAAAGAAAAGATGAAGTCAACTTGGACATCACCCAAGGCCATGACCTGCTGGCCGACACCACTACATACCAAGATGTTCTCGTCGAAAAGAAACATTTTATAAGAATAAATTGTAAATTTTATCATGAGACGGGTGGGAAATAAAGCAAATGTATTAAATTGAAGGGGTGGTAGTTTAAAAACAATAGGCTTCAGAAATACAAGACAAATCAATATGGTGTGAGAATCCACCCCTGTCCCTGTCCAATCAGAAGTAGTGGTCCCATATTTTAGCAACATTAAGGGGAGGTACATGGGCATAGAAGGGTATAATAGAATATAGCATTAGTTAAGTTTGTGAGGAGCAGGCGTTCAGGAAGGAGATGCTGCAAAGGAGCAGGCGTTCAAGAAGTAGATGCTGCAAGGGAACAGGCGTTCATGCTCTTAGCTCTTAGCTCCAGACTGCCAAGCTGATCGATTGCAGACTGAATCGCTGTCCAGAGAGGTCCTGAGGGAGGGGCGGCGGCGGAGTCCATTAGAAGGAAGACACGGGCGAATCGAGGAGATGTCGAGTATCAGAGAGGGGAATGACGCAGGCATCGTTGTAGAGAGGTCACCGGTCCTGTCCTGATCCTGGAGGAGGTCTTTGCTCTTCATCCTTCCTGGGTCCTATTCTTTCCAACTCCTTGGCCAAGGGGTTTGGTTCTCGCACTTAGGTAAATATAATGCAACCTTTAGTTGCGCTGCTGTCTCTATCCTCTCCTTTTCTGAGGGACCGTCATTGATTAGCAATAGTTATTCTATGCTTCATCTTGGGTATTGCGATTAAGTACCGTGTGGTTCTGTATTTTACTCTGCTAAATCTTTAGATAAACATTTTAAAACTTCCTGACTCAGTGGTTATTTCAGGATTATGTACTATAATGAATGTCACTCATTTTAAATTTCCCAATTAGCAAAAGGATTCATTGGTAAGTCATTACTCTTCATTCGGAAGGTAATTGGTAGCAGGGATTTTGATAAAGAGTAACAACTGATAAAACCCAGCGTAAGTATTAGCGTAGTATGAATGTATGGGCCCAAGTGAGTATCTGGTGTATGAATGCTGTTTGCTAATATCGCGCTGGATCAGTTGTTTTAGTATGACTTTGTCTGGTCTAGATTGAGGCATATTTACAGAGCGGCATACGTACCAATACTGAAGTTACTGAGTATACAAATCAGCATGTAAATGCTATTGCCAAGTAAGATGGACTCTACACTGCTGTAGAAGCATAAGTACTGGTGGAGACGCATCAATAGAGCTATGCTGTACCACAGAAGTCTCAGATTAGGCCTGGTTGGGCGGTGGGTATCTATAAAGAGCTGTGCAAGGTCCATCATTTATCACATAAGGCAGAACTGAAGTGCATTTCAGAGCTATTCATAGAGGCCCTGTTTCACACAAGCACGGAATGATCTAGTTGTAAGGTTCTTTGGCAGAGCTCTGCATACGTGTATAAACTAGCACATACCAACTGAACACACCACCAGATTGTTGTACTGCCAAGTGAAATCAGCATTTTCTCTTCTTCTTTAATGGTACCCTTCATATCTTCCTCACCACCTCCCCATTTCAATTGTTTGTAATATCCTAGCCCGAGTTATTTAAGACTTGACTACTGGACGGGGATTCATTATTCTGATGAATAAAGCAGTTTTACTGATTATTTCTAATCAGACACAAGCCAATGATGTTTGAACAAATAATGAGAATGCCTCGAGGCAGCAAGTCAGCTCTCGGCTGGAGTGAGAAGTTGCATACAGGTAGCAGTGAGTTCCTGCCCCACCATGTAGTTCTTTCTTTCCCGCTGCTCTGCCCTTAGAAACTAACTTGGGCCCCCTCTAACATTTCAGTTGTTTGGGGCACACAAGCAACACCTATTACTGCTACATGTCACACGCTGTAGAATTCATAGCTCTTTATTTAGAAGTTGACACAGGCAGAGTGGGGCCCAGTAGCAGCCCCCACTCCCTGCTCCAGCAGCTTCATATAGCACGAACTCGACCTGAAGGTATTGGAGCGCTTTACATGAGCACCAGTTACAACACACAAAGGCACATTCATTTATTTCTAAAATAGCACTAATAAATCAGCAGCTGCACGAGAAATCAAAATGCAATGTGTTATGCAGAGGGGACATTGCAGATTGTAGAGTCCGAAAATGTGACTTCTAATCCCGGCTCACATCCCCACTTTACCAACATGGTGTAATCTGGACAAAGTGCTTTATGTCCCTATTCCTTCGGCATCCTTATCTGATTATATTATTAGCACATGGAGGCAGCTACTGTGTTCTATTGAAAACAACATTCACTTTTCAAAATAAATATATTTTTTACTCACATTCAGATGGGTCTGAAGTCCTGCCATGGCGTTTGGATCTGAAAAAAACAATGAGAATGGTGAAAGCTACGCGCCGTGCCTCTGTTTCAGTCTGAAAGGACCCTCCATCGAAGACATATCATCATAGTCTCGCAATGCCACCTTTGCGCCTCCCTCTATTGATGTGATACTGTTACACTTGTCGGTCCTCAGGATCGGTTTGTTGCTCAGAGGGTCCACCTCTTGATATCCCCAAGCCTACTAGCCGTGGTGGCACAGGTCAGTGGGAGGATCAAGCGAGGGAAGGAAAGGTTGGGAACAGCAGGGAGGGAGACCTGAAAGATAAGAAACAATATAAGTACACTAATTTACTCCCCTAGGAGATCTATACTCTACAACTAATAACTGCTAGGGCAATTTCCATACCTGTAACAAAAGAGAACGATATCCGGAGAGAAGGAAAACACTTCTACCATAAGACGATGATGGAAAAGTATTCTCTTTGTGGTTTTGGCTGTAGTGCAAAGAAAAACCATGGAAGACAACATTCATAGAATGAAAATACACATCACACAGAGAACAACAATGATGAGTTTGTCTTTTTTCCCAAAACGATGATATATATATATATACAGTTTGTCCTCAACCTACCCTTTCAAGACTCCACTATGCTTCACAGGGATAGAGCGTATTCCTATACCACTCCTTGATACCCCTGTTAGAAATAGAGCCAGAAAAAAACACAAAGCATAAACTTCACTCCTTAACAGGTATTGTAATTATCATGGTTAACTGCACCATAAACAAGTGATAAACTATAATCGATAAGTCCTCCAATGAATGAACAAGACCTATCCTAAACGAAGGCTTGAGCACAGCCACTGTGATGCAATTAATAGGTATAAAACTACCCGCCTCCGCACGAGCGCAGCGGCGCTCACCAACGAAGGACGGGACCAGGCAATCAGGGCAGCCAGCAGGGGAAAACTACCCGCCTCCGCACGGCGCAGCGGCGGCTCACCAACGGAGTACGGGACCAGGCAATCAGGGCAACCGGCAGGGGAAAACTACCCGCCTCCGCACGAGCGCGAGCGGCGCTCACCAACGGAGGGACGGGACCAGGCAATCAGGGCAACCGGCAGGGGAAAGCTACCCGCCTCCGCACGGCAGCAGCGGCGCTCACCAACGGAGGACGGGACCAGGACTATGGAACCAGTCGTCAGGAGAAGTGGTGATAATCACCCTTACCGGACCTCGCTGATTCTCCAGACGGCAACACCCCTTCCATGGACAAAGAATTTCCGACGCTGTGTCTCGCTGCATTTCCGCTTACATAGGAATCCTGCAACGTAACGTGCGCACCGAGCCTCATGGGAACTGTAGTTCCGAGATCGTCCGACATCACGGGCTCTGCTGAACGGAGATTTAGCTACCAAAGCGCGCTCGATGCAACGCGCCTGTAACAGTACATCCCCTCCCTAACGAGAGCGCGCAAGGGGGCCAGGTTTAAGCGGATATAGACGGTGAAAGGAAGCCACCAAACGGGCAGCATGGATCTGTGACGCCGGCTCCCATGAATCCTCCTCAGAACCATACCCCTTCCAGGCCACTAGGTACCAGAGCTTACGGCCGCGTAGCTTGGAGTCCAGAATACGCCGCACCTCATATTCCGGGATGTCATTGACCATGAGAGGCGGAGGCCGCTTACTGGCGGGAGCGTGAGCAGGTTTGAGCAAAGAAACATGAAAAACTGGATGGATACGGAGATGGGACGGCAGATCCAGTTTCATGGCCACAGGACTAATGCATTTCAAGACTTTGTAGGGCCCAATATACCTGGGGCTGAACAAGTTGTGTCTCTTGAAACGTATATTTCTGGTCGACAACCAGACGGTATCTCCTTCTTGGTACAATGGGCCAGGTCGTCTGTGTTTGTCTGCTGCCTCTTTGTATCTGCGCTTGGCAGCTCTCAGGTGTTCTTGCGTACGGACCCATGTCTCTTTGATATGGGCCACCCTCCTGGATACTTCAGGCAAATTGGCTTTTTCCGCTGGATGTATAAAAGGAAGAAACCTGGGATGGCGCCCATAGATACAATAAAACAGGGAAGTACGCGTGGAGCTGTGTGTGGCGTTATTATAGGCTATTTCTGCTAGCCACAAATACTCCACCCACTCAGTAGTGCAATTGTCCACATAACAATGCAAGAACTGCTTGAGTGTTTGGTTGAGGCGTTCTGTTTGCCCATCCGTTTGCGGATGGTAGCTTGTAGACAGGGCCGTTGTTATATGGAGTGATGAACACCATACTTTCCAGAACTGAGCCGTGAACTGAGATCCCCTGTCCGACACTATGATTCTGGGTATACCGTGCAAGCGTACCACATGCCTCATTAAAAGATGGGCTAACTGACCTGCTGAAGGGATAGTCTTGCATGCCACAAAATGTCCCATCTTAGTCAAATAGTCTACTACGACTAGAATACTCGTGTATCCGTTATCCACTGGTAACCCCACAATAAAGTCCAATGATATGTTTTCCCAAGGGCAACTGGGAGTAGAGAGAGGTTGCAGCAGACCTTGTGGGCGTAGGTGATCTGCCTTCATCCTGGCACATGTTTCACAGGTTTTTACCCAGCGTTTAACATCTATCCTGAGAGACGGCCACCAGAACTGTCTGTTGATAAGTTCCAAAGTTTTGTCTACCCCAAGATGTCCTGCACTGGGTGATTCATGACACCATACGTATACTTGTTTCCTGAGTCTCTCAGTGGGTACTAACAATTGGCCTCGATGCATTGGGAAACCATCCTTGATTTGCCATTCCTTATGGCATTTCAGCCAAGTCCTCCAAGAACACGTGTTGACTCCTCTGAGTACATCCTTCAGGAATGCATCGGGTTGTATCGCGCACACCACCTTCGTAGAGTCGATGATGGAACGCTCCGGTTCTGTATGCATGTCCTTGGAAGACAGCTGTCTGGTGAGAGCGTCTGCTTTCCAATTCTCCGAACCTATCTGTAAGTTATTATGAAGTGGTATTCGGAGAAGAATAGCATCCATCTGAGCTGCCGGGGGGTAAGATGGCGAGCTGCAGTCATGAATTGCAGATTTCGGTGGTCGTGACCACGTGCTGAGCGCCCATCAAAAAATGTCTCCACTCCATGAATGCGTTTTTTATGGCCAAAAGTTCTTTTTCCGATATATTGTAGTTCCTTTCTGCGTCATTCAGCTTTCTGGACATATATGCCACTGGATGTAGTTGGCCCGTGGAAGAATGCCTTTGGGATAACACCGCCCCTACTGCCACATCGGATGCATCCGCCTCAACGATATATGGTTTCGCAGGGTCAGGATGAGTCAAAATGGGAGCGGTGACAAACGCCTCTTTCAGAGCCAGGAAGGCGTCTTGGGCCCTCTTTTCTCCATGCGAACTTCTGTGTTTTTCTCCAATAGGTGCGTTATCGGTGCCACTAATTTAGAGAACTGATTTATAAAACGACGGTAGAAGTTTGCGAACCCAATGAAACATTGCACATCACGAACGTTCTGGGGGGTAGGCCACTCTTTCACTGCTGCGATCTTTCTTTCAGCCATTTCCTGTCCATATGGTGTGAGCATGACGCCAAGGAATTCCACTGTACTCACGTGGAATTCGCACTTGCTCAGTTTACAGAACAAATGATGTTTGTGCAGGATCTGCAATACGGCCTTCACATGTCCCACATGTGGTCTCATCTTCGGAGTATATGAGAATATCATCAATGTATACCACCACATAGTGGTCCAGAATCTACGCGTAACACATCGTTTAAAAAATATTGGAATGCAGCCGGGCGTTGCACAACCCGAACGGCAATCACCAGATATTCGTAAAGGCCATAACGGGTCTTGAACGCTGTCTTCCATTCGTCGCCACACCTCATACGAACCAAATGATAGGCGCCCTTGAGGTCCAACTTAGTGTATATCTTAGCCTTTTTAACTTGTTCAAGTAACACCGAGATCAGAGGTAGGGGGCAGCGATTCTTCACGGTGATGGTGTTCAACGCTCTAAAATCGATGCAGG
>CAWUFW010028641.1:0-21052 GCA_963921515.1 Calotriton arnoldi | reverse complement strand
CGGCACCCAGTACGGCCGTGAACAGAGGAGCAGAAACCGGAGAGCATGTCCTGCCTATAGTGCGGCACCCAGTAGGGCTGCGAACAGAGGAGCAGAAACCGGACAGCATGTCCTGCCTATAGTGCGGCACCCAGTACGGCCGCGGACAGAGGAGCAGAAACTGGACAGCATGTCCTGCCTATAGTGTAGCACCCAGTACGGCCGTGAACAGAGGAGCAGAAACCGGACAGCATGTCCTGCCTATAGTGCGGCACCCAGTAGGGCCGCGAACAGAGGAGCAGAAACCGAACAGCATGTCCTGCCTATAGTGCGGCACCCAGTAGGGCCGCGAACAGAGGAGCTTGACGGGAGTGGGGTGGAGCAGAGCTCCATATACAAGAAGCGGCCGCCATTGTCTCACAAGTGCTGTGTGGGTGCACTGCAAATGCCAGAAGCAGCCGCCATTGTCCTGCATACATTAGTCATGAAAGAAAATAGTGCTCACCGACTACATAATGCAGATCGTGTAACACCACAAGTAAAAGATCCAGTCGTTATGGGCGGTAACAAATGGAGACAAGGCGGTACCAAGCAGGGACTAACAAGCCTACTAACGAATCAGAAGCCATCATTTATGACGGACAATGACACATGCCAATGACAAATATGGGCAGAGAGTGGGAGGGGCTTCCAGTACATACCCTAATACAGCATGCCTCGCAGAGCGATCAGCGCGTGCGCGCTGTCCTTAGGCTTGACCTAAAAATGATGAGGCAAAAGCCAATCCAGAGGGGATTCGTTTAAACTTGTAAGCTCCTTTAGGTTTGATAAACAAAGTCAAGTGCCTCAAGTCATGGTAGTCCTAAAGAGCCATTGGCCTTCTTTGCCAGAACCACCAGTGAGAACCATTCCAAACTCTCAATAGATTCGATAATGTCTAGATTACATAAACTCTCCAACTTTTTAACTCACCCCATCATAGAAATGCGCACACGACACAGTTTGTGCACAACTGGGAGGATATTGATTTTCAAGATAATTTGATGGGTATACCCTTAGAGTTTCCCAATTTTGCCAGAAAATCATCAGAAAGGCACTCACCCAATTGAAACATCCAAAGCGAGTCCATACAGTCCTTTTTCAACTTTACTTGCTCTGGACCATTGTGATCTAAAGTTATCTCTAAACTCCTTTGTTCAACCCATTCCACTACACCTGGACCATCTTTGGCAACGCAGATTACGCCTATAGAGCTAATAAAATAAATTTCAAGGTAGTGTTAAACTCACTCAAAGCCTCTATTGGTTTTCCACCACAGGCAACTGGACAGATATTAGAGACCCTCAATGTGATATTAGCAAACGTTTCCCACTCCTTGGTACCCATTAGTGTGAAGAATGACCTTATATAAGGGAGGGACTGCAGCCCTTATCCTTTTTGATTTGAGTGCAGCCTTCGACAAGGTCTCACTTTGTGCATTTTAGTCAACTTGCAGAAAGCACAATTCATGGCACTGCCCGACAATGCACCTTTTTGCACAAACATTCTTTTCATGTCACCTCAAAACCACATGCTTCTAATGAACTCTGAGCCCTATGCTTTTCACCATATATGCCTGCCCTCTTGCTGACACAGTGGAGGCTTTGATTCTCCAATTATTTTCTTATGCTGATGAAGCGCAGATTGCCACCTCTTTATCGGGAGATGATGGCAACAGATTGGCCAGTCTTAGACCTTGCCTGGTTACAGTGACTCAATGGATGGGAAAAAACTGCCTAAAACTTAAAGGGACCAAGACAGAGGTCTTTGTTGTGGGACATCTACCTCAGTTTTAGGGACCGGGATGGTGGTTAGAGCCTCTTCCTACTCCAAAACAGGCTATTGAGTATGGTTGGACAGCAAGCCCTTGATGGATTATCAAATAAATAGGGTATGAGCTGGAAGCTTTGGCCTTCTAAGATGCCTGAGGAAGTTAAGGTGGTCCTTCCCCATTTTCACTCAAAGACTGATTGTTCATGCACTTATCATTTACCACCTAGATTATGGCAAAGTGCTCTATCCTGGGGTTACCCAGTCCTACCTGAAGAGGCTACAGACTATGCAGAATGCAGGTGCTTGCCTACTCTGTCAAGTTCCTACGCATGTTTCTATTTCTACCCAGTTCTGTAACCTTCATTGGCTCACTATCGCTATGCGTATTAAGTTTTAAGCGCTATACTACATGCGCAAAAGCTAAGACTGAGACATGACCCCAGTATCTAGTGAATCTGGTTCATCCTTACTTCTATAGTGGCCCCGTTTTCTCGGGTACCCAGAATTTAGCGATGATTCCACAAGTCAATCGGGCAAGACAAGGACATCGTTCTTTCAAATATTTTAACTCTCTGCCCTCCTTCCTAAGACCTTGTACATTAACTGAGAGCTTTCACAAGCAGTTGAACACCTGGTTATTGTAATGCTGGCAGGTGTGCCTCGGTTTGTTCTGTTAGCGCTGGGAAGCCCTTTGGGGAAGCCAAGCGTTTTATGAATCACAATAAATGAATAAAGAAGGATCTAAAATCTGCCATCATGGATTCTCATATTTGACAATGTTTTTTTATCGAAGTAGCTCTATGTCCACACTCACACATGCATGCTTCGTGCAAACTGCATCTGCAAACAGAACTACATTATCATCTTCTGAGTTGGATTGTGTAACTGTTTCTGGAGAAGGTCCTATGGCATTGCTGTTTCTGGATAGAACATTTGAGGCACACTATTTACACACTTTAGCAAAATGCTCCTTCTTCTTACACTTAGCACTAGTTTTGTCAATGGTGGGACAATTTTGAGCATTACCCAAATGATTTTTACTCTCACATATACAGCATTCCAATATTATGGGTTTGTTATGATGTTTTCCCATTTTGTTTGAGATTTCTCCTCATTGTGCGAGCTGCAAGTGAAATGAACTTGAGCATTCGATGACATTTGCTCCATAAATGAGCAGTGGACTCAGTGCTGCCAGCAATATTCACAGCTTTATCTGATGTTAAATTCTCAGTTGTTTAGTTTTCCTTTGATCTTTTTACTATTGTTTTTTTCTACAACTTGATCCCTTATCCCTTCTTTCTCAAATGATTTATATTTATGAGAAGCTGCAAGAATTCCTAACGCCAAAGCATAGTTTTTAATTGGATCTTCTAGTAACTGATGTTTTAAATGAAACCTGTGTCTTTCCATGATAACGTTTTTTATCTTTTAAAAATATCCAATTTTAATTGCTGAGGCATAGTTGTCTAGAACATCACCTTCACCAAGAGGTCTTATCATTGGGTAGGCCAGGAAGAGGCTATGACACCAAGTCAGTATGCTAGGAGAGGCGATTGTTTTGGAGGCTGCACCATTCAAAGCTTTTCCATCAGGTAGAGGTGGGCGCCAGGCCACAATCTGAGGTTTAAGCCTCCTATTGAAGCCCTGGATTCTTGGTAAGGCAGCAGGCCTTGTTTATAAGAGGAGCGAAGCATCTACCTTCATTTCTGGACATCAGAGATTGAGGGCCACTTAGAGGAAGTTTTGTAGGGTGAGGTGTGTCAGTGGGGGAAGATCCAGGTGTGGTAGCGCCTTGCAAATCACATCTGGTTGAGGGAAGGCACTGTGATTGCCACCGTTGGGGGTGCTGAGAGGGTATGCAGTAAATGGTTGATGGTGAAAAGAGGCTTTTGATGCAGGAGTTTCTGTCTCTGTGTGTGATTCATGGCCAATGTGTGCCCCTGTGCAAGGTCTTATCCCTACTCGCCCACTGGTGACTGCTGTTGTTCCAGCAGAGAGTGGCCCGTAAATGAATGTGAGGTCAGGATGTGCTCAAGATCTCCAGGGGGTGAGAGGAATGCTGCTACGGAAAGTATGGGGCATTGTGGGCAAGTTAGATGGGAAGAGCCAGGAAGGCACCATTAGTCTTGCTTTACTTGCATGAGGGATCCCTCTTGATGTAGCCGGGGGCAGGGGGATTTTGGCTGTAAGCAACATTCAGGGTGACGGCCCAGCTATACTCACACAGATCAGGCGTTGGAGAAAAAGGCATTTGCTCCCTTCATTGTTGGTGTCCGTTGGTGAAGCA
The DNA here is from genome assembly GCA_963921515.1 of Calotriton arnoldi. NCBI lineage: Eukaryota > Metazoa > Chordata > Amphibia > Caudata > Salamandridae > Calotriton > Calotriton arnoldi. Next base: position 16,974 of record CAWUFW010028641.1, on the reverse strand, counting down.
GAGCTGCTATGACGTTGCACAGTAGTTCGGTGAGCCCAAACCCAGTGCCGGAGTGAGGTGTATGGCAGTGCTTGTGTCTGCTCCCATCTCACAGAGATAGGAGGTGCTATTTCAAGGCCTATGGGGTGTCGATTTTGGGGCAACATCAAGGTCTTTCTCCTGGGGGTGTTGTTTGCTAGATTATCCTGAGGGAGGAGCTGCTCCTCAGGGGTGCACGGGTACTTCTTGGCACGGTGGTGCCAAGTATAGTACTCTCAACAGAAAGTTCCACTTACCACTCAAAATATAGCTTGATGAGGGCCGATAGTGCTGGCGTTGCTCAGAGGTCACCGCAAGTAGGAGGAGTCTTAATGTGCAGACCGCGGCGGGGGCGCACACTATATGCTGTAGAAATCTCCAGCCGGGTGCCGCTCCCAAGATGGCAGCTGCACCTGTCTGTTCCCCAGGGAGCAACAAGTGGAGATCCAAGACTGCAGCATGATCCCAGAATCCTGGTTTATGAGATGGCAGAGGTGGTCCCCAGCCCCTGAGCGGTCCTGGAGAGCATGAAAGCTTTTTACGCTCAGTACATTCATATGTTTCACTGCAATGTGGATTTTCTGATGTTGCCATTTCCGAATTAATATCTTTTCACTTTCAGTGCTTATACAAGGTTTCTCCCCAGTTTAAGTTTTCCTGATGTTGCATGAGTTTATTTTTTAAAATCAATGCCTATATACATTCAGTACTCTCATGTGGTTTTCTCACTAGTGTAGACTTGTCTTTTTAAATTCAGTACATTCATATGGTGTCACGCTACTGTGGATTTTCTGAATTTGCATGAACTCCCATTGCCTAATAAATGCCTTTTTACATTCAGCACATTCATATGGTTTCTCCCCGGTGTGTGTTTTATGATGTTGCAAGAGATACCTTTTTGTAATGAATGGCTTTTTGCATAAAGTACATTCATATGTTTTTTCCCAAGTGTGATTTTTTTGATGTTGCGTGTGTATCCATTTCCTAGTAAATGCCTTTTTACATTCAGTACATTCATAAGGTTTCTCTCCAGTGTGGACTTTCAGATGTCGCATTAGGTTGTTCCTTAAAGCAAATGCCTTCTCACATTCAGTACATTCATATGGCTTCTCCCCAGTGTGCACTCTAAGATGTTGCAGGAGACTCCTGTTAAAAGTGAATGCTTTGTCACATTCAGAACATTTGTATGGTTTCTCCCCCAGATGGGTATTCTGATGTTGCAATAGGTGACTTTTTGTAAAGAATGTCTTTTTACATTCAGTACATTCATATGGTTTCTCTCCAGTGTGGACCTTCTGATGGTACATTAGCGCTCCCTTTGCAATGAATGCCTTGTCACCCACTGTACATTCATATGGTTTCTCTCCAGTGTGGACTCTCTAAAGGCGCTTTAGCTCACTCTTTGTAATGAAAGCTTTCTCACACTCAGTACATTCATATGGTTTCTCCCCGGTATGGACTTGATAGTGTTGGACTAAGTGTCCTTTTGTAATGAAAGTCTTGTCACATTCAGGGCATTGATACGGTTTCTCTCCAGTGTGCACTTTCTGATGTTGCACTAGCGGTCCTTTTGTAATGAATGCCTTGTCACACTGTGTACATTCATATGGTTTCTCTCCTGTGTGGATTTTTTGGTGCTGCAGGAAAACCCATTTGCTAATAAATGACTTTTTACATTCATCACATGCAAATGATTTCTCCCTGGTGTGTTTTTTATTATATTCCCAGAGTATACTTTTTGTAATGAACGCCTTGTCACATTCAGTAGATTCATATGGTTTCTCCCCAGTGTGGACTTGCTGGGGTTGTACTGGTTGTCTCTTTGTAATAAATGCCTTGTCATATTCAGTAGATTCATATGGTTTCACTTCCGTTTGGACTTTCTGGTATAATATTAAGTTTCCCTTTAAGGCAAACGCCTTGTCACACTCAGTGCATTCATATGGTCTCTGCCCTCTGTGGCCCTCCTGATGCCTCTTTAGATGTTCATTTCCACTACAAGCTTTGTCACATTCTGAGCATGAATAAAATGTCTCCATTATGTGAACTTTGTGTTCAAACAGAGCTTTTGTTTTGATCAAATCCTTGGTCACATTCAGTATGTTCTCTAACTGATGTCGACTTTTTGATATGCCATGGACAGCCATTTCCAATGAAAGCTTTGTCATGCTACAGTACATTTATATGCCTTTTTCAGTGAGTGTGTCAGTATATTTGAGAGGCCTGTCTTCTGTGTGTATGACTTTGTGCATCTTTAGGCATTTCAGTATTTATTACACGTATATCGTCTTTGGTGTGCAGTAACCACTCTGCACTGAGATTGCATCTATTGACAACCTTCTGACAATGGTAACAATCACAGGCCATATCTGGGTAGCTTGGAATCCCTGGTGCCACCTTGGCACTGCCTTAGGAAAGTGTTTTTCTTTCTCCAACATTTTCAAAGCTGTTCATACACAAGACGTTTATCCATTTGATCAATTATTTGCTTCCTATAGCATTAGTTTCACCTGTATGAATTTAAAAAGAAAAGACAGAATGAGATAAAATACAGAAATCAAATTAATAACCATTTATGTTGAAGAATGAAAATATTTTTTCGGATTTAAAACTAGGCTGAATGAAAATTGGAAACTAACTGTAGAGAGAACAGAAACTGTTGAGTTACTCCTCTCCCATAGAATGGAGTATCTAACAGTTTTGTCTCGTTTCTAAGACAGTTCCTTGTTTAGTGAATCTGCCCCACAAAATAAGGTTACATCTTAAGTGAAATGACTCCTCAGGCCTTCTGCTATGTATTACAGAATAGTAACAGCGAAGAAGTGGCCATAAAGTAATTCTTCAACAGGAAGATCTTATCAAAATAAATCACCACTTGCTGATTGTAATGAGATTACAGCTGATGCTGCTGAATATAAGAACCAAATGGTATATTTTAAAATAAACGGCATAAAAAAAAGATAACTGATTTTATCTTGAATGTACCATTCTTTACATCACGGGGGCATATTACACATCAACCGTGCAAAACAGATGGACTTACCAAAATACACAACAGAATAAGAAGTGGAGCAAAAGGGGCAACCCCAAAAACTGGTCCTTTACAACTTTTAGTAGTGAGAAAATCCAATAGCATCAGGCACATTTACATCTACACGTGAGGTACATTTTACACCAGAACAAGGCTTCCGCAGGCCACTGCTAAAGCATTTTTAGACCAGGACATGGGCCAAACGCAGTACTAAAACTGGAAAGTAAGTTTGCTGAGAGTGACTGAACATAAGGCCTGGGGTCATTTCAACCCAAATATCTAGGTGTGAATCTATTTAAGGGAGCGTGAGGAGACAGATTTTAATAAAGGACTTAGGGGCTGATTAGGATGGTGGGGCTGGGGACCGCCCGACATGCTGTCGGCGGTCCCACAGGGCAAATTTGGATGCGGCCGCCACTGTGGCAGTCGCATTGCGCATGTTCTACATTGCGGTGGGTGCTGCTAGCTGCAGCCCGCCCGCCAGCACACCGCCCGCCATCAAAATATGGCGGGTGGGAAAGCTGCTTAGAATGGCGGGGAGACCGCCACCGACAGACTGTCGGTGGCGGTCTCCCCGCCATCCTAATCAGCCCCTAAGATTTGTACCAGCTCCTTCTCATGATGCTCTCCTGTTCCACTTGAAATTCCACAGAAAACTCAAACAAAAGAAAATATTATATCACTTTAAGGCACAAGCAACTTAATAAACATGAAAGTACAATATGAAGTCAAAACACATGAATGTCTTTTCTCTGTTTGATGATTTATTTTTCGGCCAATTGGCCTCTTCTCTTTGACCTTCTTTATGCCTTAGCCAACACATGTTTTCGTCGTCTTATGGGGTACCCCTACGATGTCATCAAGGCTAAAACAACAGAAAAACTACAGTTGTAGCACCACATATGATCCATCTATCTGGTCACATCACCCCTCACATGGTGACACAAGTGTATAAAACAATGTGGCATAAAGGTGGAAACCATGCAGAAAAAATATATATAAATAGAAATCCCAAAGATACAGTTCTGGTCTAGTCTTATCACATGTATAAATTGTATTATACACATACTGTATATCCCTATTTAAGATGATTTTGGTATCCTAATCATTACATGTTGTCATGTGCAATTTAGTTATCCATCAATGTGGTGGTGACTATAATCCATGTCAAATCATCCCAAGTCCTCCTAACCGTGGTAAATCTTGGTACATGCGTAGATTGACACATGCAGTCACTACTCCTGTGTAACCACCTCCAAATACCCAAGAACAAATGTATAAAAGAGGGGTACCTGTAAAGCTCAGAATTGCATCATAACCATACCTAAAAAAAAAAAATCCGGTATCTCAACTGACTGTTCTAGCCCCCATAGATTGTATAATGCAGCCACAGTAGACCGATGCCTACCTCAACTCCCGGTTGTAATTCCGTCCAGAAAAGACCTGGAGCGTGATTCACAGTTCCAATCTACATGTAAAAAAACACACCAAACCGCAAGATTCAGTTGCTCTGCATAGCCCCTTAGTAATAATTTCACTATCACGATCACTACAATTACGGCCACGTACCGATATCACGTATGTGGCAGTGAAAATAGCCAAGCAACCACGGTCCGTTATAAATCCTTTATGGCCCCATGAAAATCCATAAGAAAATTAGATAGCCCTCCCGGAAAATTAAAGGTATACAAAAGAAAATCACACTCACATTCAACAAAAGTGGTGCCCCCCCAAAAAAACACTAACCGTGCCACTTAAATCTATCAATAGAGCCCCCCATGCGAGTGCATACTCATCCTAATAGTATCCAAATTGCATCCGAGCGAGTATGCTCTGAACTTGTGTCCATCCCGGGCACCGTTGCCGGTCAAAAGTGAACATGCTAAAAAGTAATGACGGACTTAACGAGAGCTGCCCACCGTGTCATCTATTCTGACACGTTTTAATGGCCGCCATCTTGAAATGTAACACTGGTGATTCTCAAAGTGATTCCATTAACCAGATGATCCAGTCCTACTGCCATGTATCTCATGCCAAACCTTACAATTAAATACTCAAAGTTTTACAATTTGCATTCAGTGACCTGACAAAATAAGCTGGCTTGTCCTCTTATTGTCTAGAACATGCATTTAATGCCTCCTAAGTATAATTCCAAAGGTGTTAATTTAATGTGTCCTACCAAACAATACGATTAAATCCTCCAAATTATAACCAGTGACTTGACAGATTCAGCTAAAATGCTCATAATATCTAGAAGCGTCATTCAATTACTCTTTAGCAGAATACTGAAGGTATTAGTTTTATGTGTGCGGCCAACCAGTCCACCTTCATGTAATTTTATCCAGTGCAAAAACAGTGTGCTATCTCACCCTAAAATTGGATCCAAATCTTATTGCCACAACCTCCTGCAAATATTGGCAAGAAATGAATTTGACTATGGAAGAAAATTTGAAATTAAGAAATGCAGATTGAATATCCACTATCAAACACAAAATATCCACCCAGATCACAAGCCTACATATCCTTTGGTCTTTCGCTTTAAACGTCATATTCCCTCTGGTGTCGATCCTTCAATTTCAATGGTGTGGTTAGAGATGTTTTTGTTAACAGGCTGTTTCGCAAGATGTTGCTGTATTAAAACAAACGCAAACATCACTGAGTTCAGAAAAAACAAGGCTGTACAGAAATTTTAAGCTGACTCCCCGACTGTCATTAAACTAACTGACTACATTTTTTTGTGAACTGACTGATATATAAATAGGTCAGTACACAAAAACACCAAATGGGAGGGGGTGAGTTGGAATTACCTGCCTAATTAATATTAGGCAAATCACAATTCGCGACCGCCTGTGATTGGCTACGATCATATGGATGGCGACATGCAAGGCACAGCAGACCACCATCCGTGCGACTGTATTCCAATTTTATTTAGCCCAAATATGATAAAGGACTGGGAATGCTTTTTTTTTTTTTTTAAATAATCTGTTTTGGAAGACTACAGTGGAAACAGGCAGTGGTTCATGGCCTACTCCAAATGGGAGCGGGTCCATGGCTTCTTATACACAGGAATACGTCGGCAGTAATCCTTTAAAGATTTTTTTACTGTGTCATTTTATTGATGACATCCTTTGTATATGAAATAATTCTGAGGACAAACTCAAGCCATTTCCACTATGCCTTTTAAGGTACAGGACCCTAATTTACTAGTAATTAAGCAAACAGTGAAAGCGAAGTCATGTTTATTGACCTGTGTATTAAATCCGAGGCAGGTGGTTTAAACAGCAGTATTTTTAGGGACACCTCTAGTAGGAATTCTCTATTGCATTATGGGTTCGACCACATGAAGCCCTTGAAGGACAACAGGTCAGTTCTTCTGTTATCGAAGAAACAGTACAAACAGCATGAATTTAATATACAAGCTAACTCTCTAGTGGTCAACCTACAGGAAAGAAGCTATCGAACATAGTGATCCGAAGCACTATAAAGAAACAACAAAAGGAATCCACCCGAGGACATAATTACAGTTGTGACCAATTTTCATCCTTTAGATAACAGTGTCAGAAAACTGCTTAGGAAATGTTGGAAAATCCTACATATGGGTTCACGTTTATTTCCAATACTTGGTTTGTTTTTCTTTCAAAATGGTAAAGAACATTAGGGTCCGCCCTGTCCATCTGCTTTTTTTTTATGGATGCCAAAGTCTGGTGCAGTTTGTCAATACCATCAGCAGTAAAGCATCAACCAATCCACCTAATGCTGGCTTCCTTATTTGGTTCTTCTGGTTCTCAAATCCATTTTCCAATGAGGAAATAAATGACAAGGCACAACAAAAAACAAAAGGTAAACCACAAAATCCTACAACTTGTTGGTCCTCCCCTCTAGTGCCTGGGCCATGACCTCGGCATTAAGGACCATTGTGACTTCATTATACAGAACTTACAATCAGCCTGCACATTATCCACCGTCTTGTGGATAGCCGCCATTGGGAAGGAGAGCTCAGGCAGTCTGGCCGCAACGGTTCACCCGGTCTGGTCCAGCCGAGGTCCCTCTACTGCAGCCAGTCGACTCACACAGACCAGCCTCCAGGTACAATGAGTGCGGGGAACTAACGTTAAATTCTCCCCACTGACAGCCTGCCCATGATAAGCGTGTTGGCACCTGTGAAATGTTGTGTTTCTTTGTGCGCTAATACAGTATTTATGTCTTTAATCTGTTCTTAGATCCAGCCCAGAACAGGAAAAAGAAAATAAGTTCATAACCCCCAAAGCTTTACAAATCATGAGTATTTATGTACAAATACAGTGAGTTCTACTTGCCAGGCTTCTGGATGTTGGGCTAGGGAGTAAGCCTGGAAATGGATTACATCCTTCTTGTTCGACAGAGAAGAGACGGTCACTCCCTCTCCTTTCCAGTCCAAACCATTTTCAGTAAGCTGTGAGGTTCTACAGGGCTCTTCCCACAGCCCTCTCTATTTCAGTATCTATGCGCCCCCCTTGGCAGCTGTGGGTAGGGCATTTGGGTTTAATCTGATAGCTTATGTAGAGGTAACCCAAATAGTTGTATCCATATACACAACACGGGAAACACTAAGTCAAATGTCCAACATTGTATGGCAGCAGTTGCCCCGTGGATGAAAGACAGTCTTAAATTGAATGGGGACAAAACAGAGGCTCTTGTGCTTGGCAAGCTCTCTAGGACCCGGGCCCCATATTAGGAGCAGGTGGAAATGGCCATCCCTTTCCCTACAGCTAAAAGAGCTGGAATCTTGGGACTGATATTTGCTGATGCTTTGCTAAATGACAAAAATCTTAATAATGTGGCGGCTGTTTTACCTTGCTCAAATCCACAGTTGTACAATCCCTTATTTCCTGAAGACTATACCTTAGTTTACCGCTGCACATTCTGAATTGTCTTCAGACTGTCAGGAACGCAGCTGCCAGCACAATTACCGATGTCCCGGAAGGTGCGGAAGGCATAGATATAAAATCTTCTGTAGTTAGTTTAATACAAGATGGCCTGTTTAGTGGGAACATGCCTGAGACTCAAGGTGACTTGGTTACAGAAATTCAAAGAGTTCACCAGGACCCATATAAGTTCAACCGAAGCCGGAAGCGCCCTAGAAAGTCTCGGTCTTCATCATATCTACAACACTAAAAGCTGAATCATAGAATATTGGGATTTCACATGCATTATTTGGGCTGATTTATGCTATGCGACAGAAGAAAGACAGTGAGCTTCTCGAAAAATGGACAAAACTTCAATATTTGGGGCTAAAGTAGACCTCATCTTTTAGACTTATGGAACAAGTGTCTCAGAGATCATATAATTCATCTCATCTTTTGGACCATGCCTCTATAACCTTGGTCTTGGGTCTAGGAGGGAGCTGTTCAATTTGAAGATGAACTATGGAAAAGAGGCTGCTTGCTCAGACGAACTTAGTTCAATATTTAGATTTTAATACACACACATTTTTTAAAACAATCTGGAAATGATTGATAAAATTACAATTTCGCAGACACATGTAGCATATCTATGGGGCATTATAAAGAGCCCCCCCAGGATATTGCAGCATAGATTTGCAAAGTTTGAGGCACAAAAATAGAAATTTTGCGGCATTATTGCAGCAATTTATTTTACTTGTAATCATTCCTTTTCAGTCTTAAATCAATAGAAACTGTCTTAGCAGAGTATTCCACTTTCAAATAGGCATGTGTAAAGTGTCTGAGAGTATTTGTTTGCTATGCTAAGTCCCTGAGTCCTGTAATTGCTGGCAGCAACATTTTTCTCATGTTGCTGGCAGCCAATGAGAGAACTTGCGGGATTCCGACTTCCGCAGGAGCGAGATGGCCCAAGGGAAATAAAGATCCCAGGGCCAATCATAACTCTCTACTTTTAAATTGGCGTGCCCGCGAGAGTCTAAGACACTCTTGCAAGCCTAAATGCACCCCTGCTGGTTCCCGAAACAAGAAGAGAGGGGATGCACTGGTGCCCAACGCTGCTCCTCGCTTCCTGTCTACTCTCGCCCCAGAACAGGGAGTAAAGCACCCCTACTCTGACCAGTGGCATCAACCCTTCCACTCTCCCGCCACTTGCTCTGCTTACAAGCCTACACCATGGTTTGCTGTAATTCAATTCTCTCCCGGCTGCTGATGCACTTTATAGCTGCACAGTAAACAACAAGTTGCACATGTGAATATACTGACTGACCCCCCCCCTCGCTCCCACCTTCCACCCACCACCACCCCCTCCTCCATGGCTCAAGTCCTAAAAAAAGAAATGGGGGGGGACTAACAAAGTTAGGTAGTTTGCAAGTGACATCATGGCACGTGAAACCATAACACATGACGCCACAAAGCGGGGCACTGCATGTGGGATCACAGGAAGTGACCTCTTTGGAAGTGACATCAGATATTAAGACCTCACACATATGTTTATGACATATATCATGAGTACATTTAAGCTCATTATGAGATTTAACAAATTAGATTTTGCTTTGGGCTTGTGCCAAAAAAAGTGGTGCAATCCTGACGCAAAATCTGGGCCTCAACTAATAACATTTTGTAGATCTCTTCTGCTTAATTGGTTGCAAAGTCTGCATTTTAAAATATTTTATGGGGTTAACGCATCTGCTGTAGAGGTTCCCAGTAAATATCAGGGAATAATAATAATGGTAAGATAACTCTGGAGGTTAACACTTTTGCTGGAGAGATCTGTGTTCTGTCTAGTCCCAGATTTGCATCAAAGTAGTATAGAAGGTTAATGTGTCTCCTGCAAAGCACATCACGTAACATGCAGATGAGAGATTTTATTTTATGTAGCTAGGTAAGTAAGTTACTGCTTTGAACACAGAGATCCTTTTGTTAATTGCAGATCATAAATTGTAATCCGTCTAATATAGCACAGTGAGCTGTGAAGGAGATGTGACTCCTACACCTTATAACCCTCACTGACTCATGTAACATCTTGTACATTGACTTACATACTTACATGATTTATTGTCAATGTATAATGTGTATGTTATGTAAAGCGCTCTGACACCCTGTATTGGGATGAGTAGCGCTATAAAAGAAATAAAATAGTACTATTTAAATTGTTATTTTTGTAAATACTTGGACAGACCAATACATTTGACATTCTTACAGTGCATGCACTTACTTACTTACTTAAAGGGACTGAACAAAGTCCAAAGCATGCCTCTCTTAAGTACCTGTGAAGAGATAACAAGCTGTGTGCTTTTGTTTCCCCTCTGTTGTATTTGCATTTAAGTGAGGTTCCGGCCACGTCCAGTCAGGATACCCCATCAAAAGGAGCCGCCTGATGGCCCCTTAACTTGGCCTTTATCTTTGGCACAGCTGGAGGTGACAATAAAGAAAGCCCCTCTTGCTGTCTGCACATTGTTGCTGAGAAGGGAATGCAGGAATTGCCCTGCACACGTGGCACCTGAAAGAGATTTTTACCTGTTCTGAAAGCTTTCTGCCGCCCAAGCCCGAATTAGACCTGATTTCGCGGGCACTTTTGTAAAAAGCGCTGCCTTTTTGAAAAAAGTGCCAATTTTGCGATTATTTAGCAAATTGAGAAATCGCGAAATCCTGGAGAGTCTGATTATAACTCAGTGGGCTGTCAGATATACTAAAACTGAAATGGAGGAAGAAAACCTACTCCTAGACCCAGAGCAGGAGTTGAAATAATGAAAAATGATCTAGAAAAGTGTCAATTGAGGTATGAGACTGTTAGAACAGAAAATACATGATAACTGTCAAGCCATAAATTTGCAAATCATGGGTCTGGGTAAAAAGCTAGAAAAATTCTTGCATGAAAAATAAAGACACAGGAAACCTGTAATAGCTCAGCAACTGTTCAAGGTCACACAGAGGATCACCTGACTGGCTAGAGTGAGATAAGGGAGGCATTCCAGAACTTTCACCAGGCCTAGTATAGCCAATATTTACACCCAAGTGATCGGTAGGTAGGAGAATGGTTTGAGTATTTACAACTACCCAGACTTACCTTTCATGATCAGGGATATTTAATTTAGGAAATACCAGAGAAAGACATAAAATTACCTATTTCCAGTATTAAAAAATGAAAGCAATGAGTCCGGATGGGATTCCAGGGGTAGTTTATAAAGCTTTGGGAAATTACATAATTCCGGTCTAGAAAGGCCTGTTTAATAAAGTTTTGCTTCAGAGTTACCCTCTCCCCCGATCATTGGCACAGGCACCTATAGGAGTCAATGTGAAGCCAAACAAAAATCTAATTAAGTGTGAGTGTTGCAGACAGATTTCACTGCTAAACAATGATTACAAGATCTATTTTGCAATACTGGCCAGTAGGCTCTCAGCAGTGGTGGGGAAATGAAATGGTGTGGAGACCAGAAGGGTTTTATACGTGGAAGACAACCGGGAGAATTGGTTACCAGGTGATTGGCGTCAGAGGCCTTGTCATTCACTACAACTCGGCTCTTGCAATAGTAGCGGTTGATGTAGCTAAAGCTTTCGTCCAAGTATCATAGAAATATCTTTGGATATGCCTGAAGAGGTTTGGCATCCCATCAATTTTTATAGAGTTCCTAAAAGTCTTATGTTTCCATCCCTCTGCTGGAATCTTAGTAAATAACCCCACAGGTAGAGTCTCCACACCGAGAGGTGCCTGCCAGGGTTGTCCTCGTGGCTCCATCTAACTTGACGTATTCGTTGAAGCTCTTGCCCAACAAATAAGAACAGATGAGGGAATAATTCATCTTGCAAAGCAGAGATCTGAGCAAATAGCCAGTACATCTGGGGCCTTATTTGGATTTACCATCAATTAAGGTAAAACTAAAATGATACACACTACCCTCAGTGCTGAGCCTAAGCAGAGGAGATAGTTGGGCATTCCTCATAAATTAGATTAGATCCCAAAAGAAAATCTAGCAAGGGTGGCCACTAAAAACACAAGCATTTGCAATGCAATAGGTCTCGCATTTGCGAGAGTTTAAGCTATTGGCATTGTAAATGACAATGCCTTTTATTTATCTGTTTTGATAATTAATACATAAATAAAAGGCATTGTCATTTACAATGCCAATATCTCAAACTCTTGAAAATGCTAGACCTATTTCATTTCAAAGAAGCGGCCACCATTGTCCTGTGCTGCTTACAAAGTGAAAGCGCGCATGGCGCGCTAATTGGTGCAGGAAAGCATGTCAATGTTGTGCCTGCAGTAGGAGAAACTCATTAAAGAAAATAGCGCTTACAGACTAAATAAGACATACCGTGTAACAACTGAAGTAAAGGGCCGGTCTATGGCAGTGCCTGTGCGTGGGAATGGCGCGTGCTGTCCCTTCCAGCAGGTGACAGAGAAAAGCAGAGAAGTGATGGCTGAAAATCTTGGATCAGTCCCAGACACTGGGCTGCATTCCTGGCTGTCATTTTTGGCTTACTGTGCCACTACAAACCAAGCACATCGCATCAGTCGTGGTTCAGTTTCAAAAGGGAAGGGTAGCCCAGCCCGCACTGCTAGGACACATGCACTCAGGCAGTGACAGACATGTTCCCAACTTGTTGGGCTCATTAGTTAGGCGCGGCTTGACTCCTAGCCAGGGCTTTAAGTGAGCCGGGTGTAAAAAGCAGGTGCTGAAACGGGTCCCAATCGGGCTCTCCATTTTTGCCCTCACCCTCGGTGGAAAAAAAAAATCACAATTCTGCAGCAGTACCACCCTTTACTGCCTTTGATGTAACTTCAAAGAGATTGGTTATAGTTCTTTCACAGTCTCATCATTTCAGAACTGAAGCATTTTCAATATTATATACAACGAAGCCAACATTGTTGCTTTTTTGTATCCTATGGAACTAACAGCCATCGACAAAGCCAATAGTCCTGGCTTGTTGTAGGTGTGATGTTACTTGTTGTAGTATATATCTGGATGCAATGACAGAAGCAGCAAAATACCAGTCAGGCGGCACACTGTGCTAAGCACAGATTTTTAGCTTAAGTGTTTTTAAGCCACGCCCTTTATTACAGCGGCCACGTCCCTCTGAGAGACCCCCTACTTTTGTCATCCCACTTAAAGCCCTGTTCCTTGTTATACAGCGAGCTTTGGGACCCTTGTTTGCATAGACCCATTGCACATAGGGCTCACCACTGGGAAAAAACCCAGAAAAAAACTGAAAACAGGTGTGCCATTAAGGCACACCTGCCAATGTTTCAAAGTCCAAAGGCAAAGCATTCTAGATGAGCAAGGGAAGCGTTTTGAGGTGCGTCGAGCAGAGTGGTTTAAGAGCAGCTTTACGCATGTTATGTTCTGTCAGTCCTTGGAATATAAATCTAGGCGTGGAGGTACTCGCTTTCCCAGAATACCTGTTTGCTCCTGAGAAGTGCTGTTGCTCTCCCATTGAAAGAATCACACCCGTGCTGAGAAGTGTTGGTGCCCTCCTTGTCAAATGATGGAAGCAACGTTGTTCAATACCTGCCCTTTTAAAGTCCTTGGTTCCATGCCCCCCAAATCGTCTCTTTGGAAATGTGAAGTAGTTTGAGAATAGCAAACCGGATGTTGTATGTGCATTTTTTCAACACAAAAAGTGACAAACACTGTTTATTTCTGTTACTATACCGAGCAGTGAGAAGACAGTTTTCACTGCTCGGTATAATGACCAAAAACTTGGTTTCCCTTTTGCCTGTAGCTATACTGCACGACTTGTTTATGTGAAACTGAATTGCTTGTGAAATGGTCCAGTATTTCTAAACCGCAGCAGCAAAGAAACAGATGTATTTAGGTGATATCGCTGCTCGCACCATCTTTTAGCAGCTTCGGCGCTTGAGATGCTCAACATCCAGGAATACAAGCACGGACATTGGTAGGGAGGGAGGGAGGGCGGGCGGGGGGGAGAAGGCACGGACAACTGGAGGGCGGGGTGGGGTGGGGGTGGTGGGGGAGGAGAGTAGAAGGCACGGACAAAGCTGCGTGACGCTATGTGTGCACGAAGGAAATAGTACATGCCCCGTGTAAGAACCAACAAAGGGGCCAATAGCAATGGCAGGATACAAATGACGACATGGCCGTACTAAGGAGGGACTAACAAGCCTCATAATGAATCAGAAGCCAGCATTTACAAAGGACAAACACACAAGCCAATGAAAAATAAGGGCAGGGGGAGTGGGCGAAGCTTCTCTCCGTACTCAACTACCACAGCTCTTTGCAGAGCAGCGCTTACGCGCTGGCTCACGCTCGACCTAAAAAAATTGTGAAAGATACGGCAAATTTTCCCACTGATATTACACAGCACAGAAAATCACATTAAGATGTGTATCCTTCCCACAATTACATTTTTGTTTTGTAACATGCCCTTAGAGTTTGACCCAATTGCTATCCAAAATATCCAATGTTGTATTTTTGAAAAATACTTTTATTGAAATTACCAAAATAGCTGATAACTGCAAACAACTTCAGGCACATCGGTCCAGTCATCAGTACATCACATTCTGGCCACAGAATATACATACATTTTGGTGGGCAGCTGCCCCAGCAGGATCCGGTAGTATATAAACAAACTCCACATAGCTCCACCGGTGTTCCTCTTACCTCACCCAAACCAAACTCGCGCTGATTAGAAGGCATCACAAATCGAAGTCTTCTGCAATTCTACGAGGACCCCATACTTTCTCGATTTGTTTGTGGCTTCTCCTAGCTTAATACACCAGTTTTATGGCCCACATGCACCAGTCCATATTAGGTTGCCAATCCTGTACTGTTCCAAATCAGATCTCACCGCGCAATCATCAGGGCAACATTACAGAAAAAGAGCATGTACCGGTCCAATGTTTGTTACCCCAAATTCCGAAAGCCACTAGTTGTGGGGGTGAGATCCACCATTATGTACCGCAAACTATATCTTACGTCCAACACTGTTCCAATACTCACGGATCCTTAGACAGCCCCAGATTTTGTGCCGCTTCACCTACAGCCCCGGGCGCAAAGGCCATATCTCTTCTACCCATGAGGAATGATGGAGCTCAGATTTCACCTATAAAATGTATGTATTATTATATGACAAAAAGCTGCAGACAGCATTTCTAAAATGGCACGCAGATTTGGCGCAAGCAAAATGAAAACATGACATAAGGCCTAGTCAAATGTATTCTTTTTTTTAAGTGGCAGATTTTGGTGCATGAAAAGTGAAAACATGAATCAGATGCTTTTAAAGGGGTAACACTTTTGGTGCCTACAAGTGAAAATATGAAATAAGACCTGGTCAGAATGCTTTCAGTTTAAAAGTGCTTTCATGTAAAAACATGCTCAATTAATTAAACAGCCATGTTTAAATGTGATTAATCAATATGTAATCTCACTATAGAATGCACATTAATTTAGAAAATATATTTGTACTTTCAAAATAGCATATAATTGTACTGAATTAACATGTATTTTTTTTTTTGCAAGAGTAGAAATGTGCTGAAATGTGTTTTTGCGGTGTAGAAAACCACGTGATTTCAGTTTGCTTTAGTAGACTCAGCTTACTGCAGTTTTTGCCCTTGAAGATTAGAATGGAATGTGCTCCTCTTCCCTACCAACTTTCAATGAAAGGGCTTTGTTAATAAATCACGCCCTCCTGTTTCCGTCTCTTCGACCTTCACTATGTTGCATATTTTTTTTGTAGCCTGTTTAAACAGTGGAGTGAAGAGAAAAACTCACAATTAATACTTTTTGTTACAGAAAAATTTAATTGTTTTTAAAGTATAAGGATGTGAAGTCATCTAGCACAAGACTAAAATTTGAACAGGAACACGCCTGATTAATGACGTATCCAGTCAGCCCATGGGGAGATGATGTGTCTTGAAGTTCTGATTGGACCGGCTACGAGGACCAAGCACGTGGACTTTTGCTTGAAATATGGCTTACAAGTGGGAGGGGTGGCTTTTTTGCTCATTTTTCCTGAGGGCCAGGCCCAGCTTCTGTGCTGGACACAGAGACCGGGAGGAGAGAGAAGGAGGGGCTGCGTCTGTGGGGGCTATTTTGCAGCTCCTGAGACAGAGAGACAGACCAGCACAGCGAGGCAGAGAGAGAGAGCTGAGAGGATCAGAACAGGTTTAGATTTTAGGTGCTAAGCTTTAAATTTCATGCTTTGACTAACTGCTTTTGAAAAGATTTATTTGTCCTATGCATTTATTTCTCTTTATGGGAGATTTTTGCCATTATTAATTATTGATTAGCCTTGCAAGACTCACTCTTTTCTTAGAAACTCTTTAAGAGTTTTGACTGATATTTTGCGCCACATTTTCTTTTCTACATGTGATGCTTTATATGCAGACTGTAATATGTTCTGTATTAATGCTATTTTTCCTAATTTTCAATTCTGTTACCTGATTGATATTTGACTAATGAATAAAGGGTCAGAAAAACTTCACTTTTAACTAAGAAAATAAAACCCTTTTAAAATACTCACCAACTCTCTTCATTGGCTTAAAAAAATTAATTGAATTTTTGATTTTTCATGTTTATGTAAAGTCTCCTGAAGGTAATATACAGTGGCAAGGGTCCAGTACCTTTACAGCGGTAAAATAGAGGTAAATGAGGTTTTGCATTGAGAAATTACCGTGGAATTACCGCTGGATCAGGAACAATCTGAATCTAGTATACTATGACCTCTGGAGCACTTTCAGCTGGTTCAATTGGAAACCTGCCCTTATTGCCACCTCACAGGGGTAGAGACACGCTGCGCTCCAGTCATCATCCTCCAGTCTACCCAGGTTGCTTTTCCATTTTACCTACAGGCTGTCTATCGGCAAGAGACTATTGTGTAGCAACATCCAATATATTTGGGATTCCGCATGGGTGGGCAGGGAGGCTCCCAGCACCCTGTATCCCAGCGGTGTCTCATCTGGCACCTGATGCAGCAACTCACTGTATTCTAATAAAGTGTGTGATGGTATTGGAGGGCTTGACTACT
>CAWUFW010028640.1:0-21052 GCA_963921515.1 Calotriton arnoldi | reverse complement strand
TCGAAAAACAAAGAGATGCGTCAGTTCCAGAGACCATGGGGAGGCGATGCGACAGTTCTGCTGCACGCAGAAGAAGTGATGTGTCAAATCCAGTCTGTAGGGGGAAGTGATGCATCAATTACAAGACGGTTCTGGTTTACAGGTGATGCATCAGGAAAACGTGCCTCACAGGTATGATGCGTGGAAATCCGGCATGCGGCGGCTATCAATGCGGCGGTGTCGAGCGGTGCTGCATTGGTTTCTTCAGCCGCGATCCCTCGATGTGTCAGTTCTTGCATAGGCAACAGGTGCTGCATCAGTTTTGGCAGCGGCGCAGCGATGCGTGGAGATTCTTCTCGCACAGCGGTGCTGCATCGGAAAACCATAGGCAAGGAGAACTCCCAGCAGCAAGCTCAACCTCCAGAGGCCCATAACTGGAACAGGTAAATCCTGGCAGGTCAGAACTCTCAGCAGCAGAGTTCAGGGGAGCAGGGGGTGAAGTCTTTGTGCCCCTGAGACTTCAGAACAGGAGGCCAGCACACACAGGGGCGGTACTCCTCCTCACAGCTCCTCAGCACTTCTGCTTGGCAAAGGTTCCTCTAAGGTCCAGAAGTAATCTAAAGTTCTGGGGTTTTAGGTCCAATATGTATACCTCAAAATTTATTTTTCTCTTTGTGCAAGGGTCTCTGAGCCTAGTCCAAACCAGTTCTGTCATCACTGGTGCAGTATGACCACAGGGGGTGGAGACAACATTGTGCAAGGGAGACAGGCCCTATTCAGATGCAAGGAAATCTCCCACTACACTAAATGCAGCCAAGCCACATTCAGCTCAGATCTGAGTCATCCAGGAAGGGCCAGGTACACCTGAATCCCCCAGTGGCTGTCTACAGTGATTGCACATCCCCACTCCCTGTCACTCCAAAACCAGACTGTCACTACACAAACAGGCAGAGGCACACAGCATGGTTAAAAAAGAAAATGCCTACTTTCTAAAAGTAAACACAAGGAGATGATGGACGGAGCGCTGAAACTTTTCAGACACTCACCCCCAGTCACAGATCTGGGTTGAATCCATCATCGTTCTTTAGCTCACTTCGCCACTCCAGTGCTCTCCATGCCACTGAAGTCAGGCTATCCTGGCTGATATGGGGTGAAACCCCGAAACCGGTCCTAGGATGCTTGTTTCCAGTCCAGGGAAGACCTGGCCTGGCAGTTCGGGCTGGACTGTTCCCAATGGGCACAGGGTCAAGACTGATTTGCATATGGCTTGGCTCAAACTGGAATGGCATGGTGAGCAAAAAAACGATGGATTTAGGCCCAGATCTCTGTACTGGGATGAATGTATGACATTGTTCTGCATTCTGTCCATCAATTGTTGTTTTTGCATTTGTCACCCATAGTGGGACGGGTATGCACAGACGTGGGTTATGTGCTCTCCATGCCACTGGAGTCAAGCTATACTGGCTGATGAGGGGTGAAACCCCGAAACCGGTCCTAGGATGCTTGTTTCCAGTCCAGAGAGGACCTGGCCTGGCAGTTCAGGCTGGACTGTTCCCATTGGGCACAGGGTCAAGACTGATTTGCATATGGCTGGGTTCAAACTGGAATGGCATGGTGAGCAAAAAAACAATGGATTTAGGCCTAGATCTCTGTACTGCGGTGAATGTATGACATTGTTCTGCATTCTGTCCATCAATTGTTTTTGCATTTATCACCCCTAGTGGGACGGGTATGCCCAGACGTGGGTCCTGTTCTATCCATGCCACTGGAATCAAGCTATCCTGGCTGATAAGGGGGAAAACCCCAAGACCGGTCCTAGGATGCTTGTTTCCAGTCCAGTGAGGACCTGGCCTGGCAGTTCGGGCTGGACTGTTCCCATTGGGCACAGGGTCAACACTGATTTGCATGTGGCTGGGTTCAAACTGGAATGGCATGGTGAGCAAAAAAATGATGGATTTAGGCCCAGATCTCTGTACTGGGGTGAATGTATGACATTGTTCTGCATTCTGTCCATCAATTGTTGTTTTCGCATTTGTCACCCCGAGTGGGACGGGTATGCCCAGACGTGGGTCCCATGCTCTCCATGCCACTGGAGTCAAGCTATCCTGGCTGATGAGGGGTGAAACCCCGAAACCGGTCCTAGGATGCTTATTTCCAGTCCAGGGAGGACCTGGCCTGGCAGTTCGGGCTGGACTGTTCCCAATGGGCACAGGGTCAAGACTGATTTGCATATGGCTGGGCTCAAACTGGAATGGCATGGTGAGTAAAAAAACGATGGATTTAGGCCCAGATCTCTGTACTGGGGTAAATGTATGACCTTGTTCTGCATTCTGTACATCAATTGTTGTTTTTGCACTTGTCACCCATAGTGGGACGGGTATGCCCAGACATGGGTCATGTGCTCTCCATGCCACTGGAGTCAAGCTGTACTGGCTGATGAGGGGTGAAATCCCGAAACTGGTCCTAGGATGCTTGTTTCCAGTCCAAGGAGGACGTGGCCTGGCAGTTCGGGCTGGACTGTTCCCATTGGGCACAGGGTCAAGACTGATTTGCAGATGGCTGGCTACAAACTGGAACGACGTTGTGAGCAAAAAAATGATGGATTTAGGCCCAGATCTCTGTACTGCTGTGAATGTATGACATTGTTCTGCATTCTGTCCATCAATTGTTGTTTTTGCATTTGTCACCCCGAGTGGACGGGTATGCACAGACGTGGGTCCCGTGCTCTCCATGCCACTGGAGTCAAGCTATCATTACTGATGAGGGGTGAAACCCCGAAACAGATCCTAGGATGCTTGTTTCCAGCCTGGGAGGACCTGGCCTGGCAGTTCGGGCTAGACTGTTCCCATTGGGCACAGGGTCAAGACTGATTTGCATATGGCTGGCTTCAAACTGGAATTTCATGGTGAGAAAAAAAACAATAGATTTAGGTCCAGATCTCTGTACTGGGGTAAATGTATGACATTGTTCTGCATTCTGTTCATTAATTGCTTTTGCATTTGTCACCCCGAGTGGGACGGGTATGCCCAGACGTGGGTCCTGTGCTATCCATGCCACTGGAGTCAAGCTATCCTGGCTGATGAGGGGTGAAACCCCAAAACCGGTCCTAGGATGCTTGTTTCCAGTCCAGGGATGACCTGGCCTGGCAGTTCGGGCTGGACTTCCCATTGGGCCCAGTGTCAAGACTGATTTGCATATGGCTGGGTTCAAACTGGAATGGCATTGAGAGCAAAAACAATGGATTTAGGCCCAGATCTCTGTACTGGGGTGAATGTATGACATTGTTCTGCATTCTGCACTGACAGAGAAAGAGAACACTCATCTGAAGGAATATTTACAGAAATATTTAGATAATGAATGTATCCGGCCATCCCAATCACCTGTCTCTTCGCCACTTTTTTTTATATCAAAGAAGAGTGGCGATTTGAGAATGTGTATCGATTATAGAGCAATTAATCAAATAACTGTAAAGAATCGATACCCCTTGCCGCTAATTTCAGTCCTCCTGAATCAAGTTAAAGGTTCAAGGATCTATACCAAGCTGGATCTCCGAGGGGCCTATCATCTTGTACGTATCCAAGAAGGTGATGAGTGGAAGTCTGCATTCAGGACTAAATACGGGCTCTTCGAATATCAAGTAATGCCCTATGGCCTTTGCAACGCCCCGGCAGCCTTTCAACACTTCATCAATGACGTCCTGAAGGAGTATATTGATCAGTGTACTATGGTGTACATAGACGACATCTTGATATATTCCGATAACGATGAAGTACATGATAAGCATGTCAAAGGAGTACTGCAAAAATGAAGAGACAATAGTCTTTTTGTAAAGCTGGAAAAATACGCATTTGGAGTAACTTCAGTAGAGTTCCTGGGTTTTATCTTGTCTCCTGAAGGAATAACGATGGACAAACGCAGGGTGGATGCAGTGCTGGAGTGGAAATCACTGCAATCAGTCAAGGAGGTGCAAACCTTCATCGGATTTGCAAACTTCTACTGGAGGTTCATCCAAGAATTCTCTAAGAAGCTGGTGCCAATTACGAAATTACTAAAGAAAGGAGTTCCTTTTGAATGGACCAAGGAGGCAGAAGAAGCATTTGTGCAGCTGAAGAGGCCTTTACTACAGCGCCCATTTTGTTACATCCTGATCCATCAGAGCCATTTTACGTGGAAGCAGATGCCTCGAATTTAGCTTTGGGAGGAGTGTTATCACAAAGGCATAAAAGAAAAGGCCAGCTTCATCCCTTCGCCTTTCGTTCTCGAAAACTGACCCCAGCAGAAGTGAACTACACCATAACAGAAAAAGAATTGCTAGCCATTAAGGACGCCTTCAAGGAATGGAGGCAATATTTGCTTGGGGCGAAGCATACCCTCACCGTTTACACTGACCATCGAAATCTAAAATTTCTCTGAGATAGAAGAGAAATTAAGTTCAGTGACTTAGAGGTTGAAGTTACCTGAAACCTTAAGAATACATCCAACCTTTCATGTTTCCTTGTTAAAGAAGGTAGTGGCAGGATTGAGAGTCATGTTACCCCCAAGACCCATTCAGACCAAGGAGGGCGAAGAGTTTGAGATAAAACAAATCTTAGATTCCAAGGTGAAGAAGGGTCTTTTATACTACTTGATTGACTGGAAGGGCTATGGGCCCGAAGAAAGGTCTTGGGTGTTAGCTTCTGAAGTACATGCACCTCGATTAGTGAAGTCCTTCCTAAAGAGAAATGCAGAAAGAACTGGTTTGGAAGGGCCACCCTTGCGGTGGGGTACTGTCAGAACTCAACCAGACGCCTCTAAAGAGTGGTTGTCTGTCAATGTAATTAGACATCAGGCATTACGCAGGGTCAGAAATGGTGTAGCTAGGTTTAAATTCCACTCTTGGAAGAACCCTAAGATGGCCTCCAGAAGGACAGAGAGAGGTCCCACTTAGCGTTCTAGTGGTACCAGTGATTGAAGGCAGAGATAGAATTTTGACAGCTGTGGCATTAGAATCCTCGCATTAGAATCCTCGCACTTCACCTGAGGAATTTGGAGGTAATGGAAGTTTTTCTGTGAGCTAGCATCGCGTTAGCTAGTTTAAGGTAGTGCCCGTTGCCTTGGTTCGTCGCATTATTATTGTTGCGGCGCGTTTGAATTACTTATATTGAATTGCTGTACTTAGTGAGATGGTATTACTTTTGCTTACTTTGAGTCTCTTATTTGTTGTCACGGGTTTAGCGGGAGTTTATATCTACACCGCTTGAGCACATTGTACCATTTAAACTCCAAGTATAAGTGGGAGCGTTTTCAAGTATTTCACTCGTTTTTTTTTGGGTTTGAGCTTGTGTAACGCTCGAACTCTCAGACATTGGGATAACGAACTCCCGCTGAGCTTGCCTCCGCAGTTCTGGTATTGTTTAATTCATACTTTGGTCAGAGGCATCGGATTTATTGAGTTGCCCCAGGTTAAAATCCTTTTCGGAACCAAAATAGATTCTGTCTGAGCACATATTTCTTTTTCATGCGCTCGTGTTTAAACTCGACAGTTCGGAGTGTGCATTTCTTATTTAGCACGATCCTTGTCAGTGAAAAGGAATATAGTATCGAAGGCCTTTCAATGTTGTTTGCAGAGTGTTAAATTATCGTAACTTGACAGGTTAATTAATTGCTCTAGTCTCAGGGTGAAAAAGTGCATATAACATATACTTACCAACAGCATTACCTACTGTCTAGAAGTGTTGCTGCGCTTGCATCTTGAAGCTTTCCTGTAGGAGAGAAAAGAGAGAGTAACTAAAGCAAAGACATTTATTCTAAATCAACTATATAGAAGAGAGGCAATAGCTACATACAAACAGGGTAAGAAAATTAGAGGAAAATAGAGTTATTAAGGTATTGTTGAAAATTAACTGTGTGCATTTTAAAACAGTGAAATATTTAGATTTCTTCTTTACAGTTCTCACATGAAAAGAAATATGCAAGAAAAAATGAAGAGAGCCTGGAAGAAGCGTAGCTGTCTCTTCTTGTTCCCTACCCCATTTCCCCGTTTGGTTTCTTCAGCCCAATTCCTTTTGAAGGTGTTGGGCTGGGAAAGTGAATAGGGAGTTGAGAACTAGCGTCAGTCTGCTCCTGCGCAATTCACTTGGTGTGACGTCTGACACATATAGTCACTTATATACTCCAACACTCAAATATACTGCCTTTCACATATGTAGTTACTCATACATGTACCATTGAGACATCCATTCACTGACCAACACAGCCATACACACACTCACCCACCCATATAGCCCCTCACAGATGCACTCATGAACCCATACACCCAGTTAATCACCCACTCACACATCGATGCAGGGAGTCACACCCCCCCCACCCACCCACACAGATACTCAGGTACCCATACAGGTACTCAGACAACCAATCATTAACCCATATAGACACTCATGTAGCTACTCACCAACCTATGCAGCCACTTACACACCAACTGACAGACTGATACAGACATTCACACAGATTAGTCACTCACCCATGCATTCACTAAGACATGTTTAATCACTCACATATACAGTCAAACACCCACAAAGTCATCTATACACCCACTCATTCTTCAATACACCTTGGCATATATATTGATAACATTCTTAAACTTTTCAGAAATACGCAGTCACTGGATGATATCATCAGTGATGTCATCAGTGATGTCATTTAGGATGTCATCAGTGATGTCACTGACCATGTCATGAGTGATGTAATATGTGATGTCATCAGCAGTGCATTGCCGGGGCACGAGTTATAGTTAGCTCTACTAACTATAACGGATGAATTTCTCTGGTTTTGTACTAGTGAAATGTCCAACTTACTATAACGTCCCTGAAACCTGTGGTTTTTCACACAGGTTTCAAGGACATAATATTTAGTCTGACATTTCACTCGTACAAAACCAGAGAAATTTGGCTGTTATAATTAGCTGAGCTAACTATAACTCACACCCCTGCAATGCACTGCTGATGACTTCACATATTACATCACTCATGACATGGTCAGTGACATCACTGATGACATTTCAAATGACATCACTGATGACATCATCTACTAAATATCTGATGTACCTCCTCAAACCCTAATATAACCTTTCATACACCTGCTCTAAAATACAGACTACCATTCTCGAAATTATAGACACACCAATAACAGTTAGTACATACCCACTCAATGATTCATAGGCCTATACAGACATCCACTGATTAACCTATACAGTCACTCATACACGCAGTCACTCATCAATACAGCCACTGATATATGCACTCATACACCTATACAGATACTCACAGACCGCTACTCACCCATAGAGTTACATACACACCTAGTCAGTCAGCCAAAGAATCAATCACACTGCCATTTACTCATTATACAGTTATACACACACCACCTCACTTATTCATACAAATACTAACACATACTTACTCTCTTATACAATCACTGACACAAGCACACAGTCATCCATACATCCACTCTCACAATCACTCACTCTCACATATAGTCACTTATATACTCCAACACTCACATATACTGCCTTTCACATATGTAGTTACTCATACATGTATCATTGAGACATCCATTCACTCACCAACACAGCCATACACACAATCACCCACCCATATAGTCCCTCACAGACGCACTCATGAACCCATACACCCAGTCAATCACCCACTCACACATCCACGCAGGGAGTCACACACCCCCACCCACCCACACATATACTCAGGCACCCATACAGGTACTCAAACAACCAATCATCAACCCATATAGACACTCATGTAGCTACTCACAAACCTATGCAGCCACTTACACACCAACTGACAGACTGATACAGACATTCACACAGATTAGTCACTCACCCATGCATTCACTAAGACACGTTTAATCACTCACTTATACAGTCAGTCACGTACCCACAAAGTCATCTATACAGACACTCATACACCTACTCATTCTTCAATACACCTTGGCGTATATATAGATAACATTCTTAAAAGTTTCAGAAACACTAAGTCACTGGATGATGTCATCAGTGATGTCATTTGAGATGTCATCAGTGATGTCATCAGTGATGTCACTGACCATGTCATGAGTGATGTAATATGTGAGGTCATCAGCAGTGCATTGCGGAGGCACGAGTTATAGTTGGCTCTACTAACTATAGGATGAATTTCTCTGGTTTTGTATGAGTGAAATGTCCAACTAACTATAACGTCCCTGAAACCTGTGGGTTTTTCAGTGAATATATATATATATATATATATATATTCCTCCAAAATGGTTCCCTTACACCGGGAAGTGCAGCGCTCATCACGGGTGCGGCTCCCTGCGGCAGAACCACGCCGCTCGATACTTCCTCACAATCCTTCAGCCAGAAGGAAAAAGGGGACGCACTCCCGTAGTTCTGTGCAACAAAGATTTTATTCCTTTTAGTTGTTAATTCATGGGATAGCAAGATCGATCTACGCGTTTCGGTTTTACAAAAACCTTGTTCACGATCATCTGAACGCCTATCCCCGTCCAGTATAAATATTCCAACAGGTGTTACATCATTTCCTGTTTAGTGATTACCAACGTCCTCATGCATTATGGGTGATGTAGTTTATAGTGAGTGAATAAACTATTTACAAAAAGTGACATTATTAAAAATAATCAAGCCCGATTATACCGTGCTCAAACAATTAAAAAGACCACCATTTTTTCTTATTTTTCTTGATAGAAAAGGTGAAACAGAGTTCTTGAGTCTTATTATCGTTTCATACTTCAGGATTGTTACATCTTTATTGTTTCTTTTCAATGGGACCTCCATTTGTTTCTGGTCCATATCTCTTCTATCCCTCTAGTGGGATGTGAATGCAATTACATC
This sequence comes from Calotriton arnoldi, assembly GCA_963921515.1. Classification (NCBI taxonomy): domain Eukaryota; kingdom Metazoa; phylum Chordata; class Amphibia; order Caudata; family Salamandridae; genus Calotriton; species Calotriton arnoldi. Next base: position 12,195 of record CAWUFW010028640.1, on the reverse strand, counting down.
CATGAACTCCATTCCATCTGTATTACCTTTTGTGTCATTTTGTTCTTTACATATTTTATCTTTTTTTATTTTTCCTTTATTTTCTTTAGGTTGGTTCCTTTGGATTCTAGAGAGGTTGCCATTTACCATTTATTTACAAATGAATATATAACTCTTCTGATTGATTAAGGCCATGAGGACTTAATGTTCGCAAATTTAAGATGTGACGTGATTCTTTCGACGTTAAAGTTTTTCTCTGTCCCCTCCACGTTCTTTTTTAGGGACTGTTTCGATACCATAGAACTTAAGTTGTTTCCAGTCACTTTGGTGGTATTGTTCCATGTGTTTGGCCACTGCATTTGTTCTGTCTTTGTGTATAGTTGCCCTGACGTGTTCCATTATCCGTTTTTTTAGTTCACAGATGGTACTTCCTACATACATTAGCGGACATGGACATTCTATTACATAAACTGTGTATTGTGTTTTACATGTAATTAGTTGACGAATTTCCCACATTTTGTTGTTGGCCATTCTAACTTCTTTGATCTGTTTGGCAATTTGACAGACTTTGCATGCATGACATTTCAAAAAGCCTTTGGTTTTCAACCATGTGTCTTCTTTCTTTTTCCTTTGAAATGACTATGAATAAGATGATCCTTTAAGTTCTTTGCTCTCCGATAGGTTATTGTCGGATGTTTCCCCACAATTTTACTCACTGTACTGTCCCACTAGAGGGATAGAAGAGATATGGACCAGAAACAAATGGAGGTCCCATTGAAAAGAAACAATAAAGATGTAACAATCCTGAAGTATGAAATGATAATAAGACTCAAGAACTCTGTTTCACCTTTTCTATCAAGAAAAATAAGAAAAAATGGTGGTCTTTTTAATTGTTTGAGCACGGTATAATCGGGCTTGATTATTTTTAATAATGTCACTTTTTGTAAATAGTTTATTCACTCACTATAAACTACATCACCCATAATGCATGAGGACGTTGGTAATCACTAAACAGGAAATGATGTAACACCTGTTGGAATATTTATACTGGACGGGGATAGGCGTTCAGATGATCGTGAACAAGGTTTTTGTAAAACCGAAACGCGTAGATCGATCTTGCTATCCCATGAATTAACAACTAAAAGGAATAAAATCTTTGTTGCACAGAACTACGGGAGTGCGTCCCCTTTTTCCTTCTGGCTGAAGGATTGTGAGGAAGTATCGAGCGGCGTGGTTCTGCCGCAGGGAGCCGCACCCGTGATGAGCGCTGCACTTCCCGGTGTAAGGGAACCATTTTGGAGGAATACGTAACCGGGAGCAGTGACCGCTGGCGATATTGGAAGTCTGGATAAATACCAACAGCTCACACCGCTCGGAACTGAAAGACCGAGGTAAGCGTGTGTGTTGGTTTAAAAATGCTGTATTATTATCACGCATGAAAGCGGACTGCCAGCTTTATGTCGAAGGAGTTACAATTGTAGCAGCAAAACCGCAATCAAGTTTCAATAAAGAAACGCGCGGTGAAAAGGCTAATTGGATAGTTTGTAACTCCATTACGATCGTAGTTTGCAACGGAAATAAACTGAATAAAGTTTTTGTAATATAATTGGGAAACTGGAAAAAGCAAGATAATGGAAAGGAGAGAAGCCAAAAGAAATGAATTATTACCAATGATGTTTGAGAGAGGCAATGTGGAAAAAGAAATGAACTCCATAACTGGAGCAGCAAAAACAGACACTAAAAGCAAATTAAGAACTTGGGAGAAATTGAGTCGCAAAGAAATAAACAAATCATGGGAACTCATCACCTTGAAAAATATCTGGAAGTACAACGAGTACCAAGGGGATTACGAATAATGTTAATGCCTAATCATCAGGATACGTCTAATGAACTTTTACAAGAATGGGGTGAATTTATATTAAAGTCCTCATTAGGTCTTATTGAGATATTAGTCAAACATATTGAAATTGGATTGGAGAAGATTAAAGAGCAGCTACATGAAACTGAACGAGAAATATCACAATTAAAAATGACAACAGACATGACCAAGTTTAAGGAAGAGTTAGAAATTCAAATTGAAAAACATGAAGATGTTGTGAGAGAACGCAAACATACCAAATTCATACGGGACTCAGTTGACTATTCGGAAGGGCGCATCTTTACGTTTGCGAGAAAATTTGATGTACTTAAACAACAAGTAACACTTAACAGCTCAGCAAGCATATCAAGCAGTGCCTCCTCCCTGGCATCCACGGACCTGAGTGAAGGTGAAACCGGGGTGTCATCTACCATGGGGAAATTATCTTTTTTAGGGGATATGCGCCTAGTGCTACAACAGAGACAGTGGGAACAAAATCGAACCACACAGCAACAACAAAGAGGAAGAAGAAGAGGAAATCAATGGGCCAACCCAAGAAATCGAAAAGAAGGGGAAAGAGGCACAAGCGACAATTTAGAGAAAATTGGAACCGAGACACGGAGTATGCGCCAGAGGAGGAACAAATAAAGGATGAATTACAAATAGTAAATTTATCAAAGAGAATCATAACTGAAACGGAGACATCATTACTAAAAAGAGGGATACATTTCTGTCCAATAAAGAAAATGAATTTGGCACAAGTAAGGATAGATCTATATTTATATATCCGTAAGATCAAGTTGGCAAAGTTCTTCGAGGAAAATCAGGGAAAGCAGAAGATAAACACAACAGAAGAACCAACAACTACCTTAACGGTCAAAGATACGGAAGGCTTCCTAACATTAGTAAACTTAGACACAGAGGAAGATGATGAAATCTCGTTGGGAATGGCATGCACACAAACAGGAGCAGGCCTAAGTGGCAAAAACCCAAATCCAAATTTTATCCCCAATTGACACCAGGGAACAAAGTGGACCTATTTCAAGAGGCTGTCATCCAAGATCTTTACAAATTAAAAAGTTCCAAGTATAATGACAGTTTAACAAAGAAAGAAAGAGAAGCGCTGTTGAAATTAACTTCGGATGACCAGATCGAAATAAAAATAGCCGACAAAGGCGGCAACATAGTCATTTGGGATCGAGCAGCATATGTCGTGGAGGCACATCGCCAGCTAAGAGAGACAAAATACTATGAAAGATTGAAAATAAATCCAACTAAGGACATCAAAAGGGATCTGGATGAAAAACTTCTAACATGGATGTCCAATAATCTAATTGATGAGGAAGAACGGAAATACCTAACAGTAACTCACCCAGTAACAGCTACGATTTATTTTTTACCTAAGTTACACAAGGATCAACAAAGACCACCTGGTCGTCCGATTTTATCGGCCAAGGAATCGATATTGGAACCAATTTCAAATTATATAGATCACTTTTTGAAACCGTATGTGGCCCAACTGAGTTCCTATATACAGGACACGAGTGACTTACTGAGACGACTTCAAAATACACCATGGCAAGAAACTTATCAGCTAATAACGATGGATGCCATATCCCTATATACTAACATAGGAAATGATATGGGTCTAAAAGCATGCAACTTCTTCTTACAGGAGAGGAATATACAATATGGAGATCACAATCAGATGCTCCTAGACATGATCTCAATTTGCCTGACTAAAAATATATTCTTATTCGGAGAAGAAGTGTATCGCCAAAATAGCGGAACTGCAATGGGATTTTCTTTTAGTCCCAGCTATGCATGTCTAGCGATGGGATGGTGGGAGAAAGAAGTAGCATGGAATACAGGAAATGATCATACAATGAACAAAATTGTCAGCTGGACAAGATACATTGATGATCTATTTATCATCTGGGATGGCACTACGTCGGAATTTCAGGAATACTTCGAAATAATCAATAACAGTATTAAAGATCTGAAATTTACTTATGAGATAAGTAATCAACGAGTAGTATTCCTAGATACAGAGATTTACATCAAGGATAACCAAATCCACACGACATTACATAGGAAGAACACAGCAACTAACACCACCCTAGAAGCAACCAGTTTCCATCTACAATCACTCATCTCCAGCATCCCATATGGGGAATTCCTCAGAATTCGAAGAATATGCAGTGAGGAAGAGGAATGGCAGAAACACAGTGCAGCCACATCAGAGAGATTCAAAAGAAGAAAATATAATACAGGCATGCTTGAAAAATGTTGGAAAAGAACAAATGAAAAATCACGAGAGGAATGTCTAGTGCAAAGATACAAAGAGAAGAATGATGACCAAGAGCCAATTAGGCTAATAACGGATTACTCACAGGAAAGCAAACAAATTACCAAAATTCTGAGAAGAAATTGGAAAATTTTACAACTAGACAGTACAGTGAGTAAAATTGTGGGGAAACATCCGACAATAACCTATCGGAGAGCAAAGAACTTAAAGGATCATCTTATTCATAGTCATTTCAAAGGAAAAAGAAAGAAGACACATGGTTGAAAACCAAAGGCTTTTGAAATGTCATGCATGCAAAGTCTGTCAAATTGCCAAACAGATCAAAGAAGTTAGAATGGCCAACAACAAAATGTGGGAAATTCGTCAACTAATTACATGTAAAACACAATACACAGTTTATGTAATAGAATGTCCATGTCCGCTAATGTATGTAGGAAGTACCATCTGTGAACTAAAAAACGGGTAATGGAACACGTCAGGGCAACTATACACAAAGACAGAACAAATGCAGTGGCCAAACACATGGAACAATACCACCAAAGTGACTGGAAACAACTTAAGTTCTATGGTATCGAAACAGTCCCTAAAAAAGAACGTGGAGGGGACAGAGAAAAACTTTAACGTCGAAAAGAATCACGTCACATCTTAAATTTGCGAACATTAAGTCCTCATGGCCTTAATCAATCAGAAGAGTTATATATTCATTTGTAAATAAATGGTAAATGGCAACCTCTCTAGAATCCAAAGGAACCAACCTAAAGAAAATAAAGGAAAAATAAAAAAAAGATAAAATATGTAAAGAACAAAATGACACAAAAGGTAATACAGATGGAATGGAGTTCATGGATGTAATTGCATTCACATCCCACTAGAGGGATAGAAGAGATATGGACCAGAAACAAATGGAGGTCCCATTGAAAAGAAACAATAAAGATGTAACAATCCTGAAGTATGAAACGATAATAAGACTCAAGAACTCTGTTTCACCTTTTCTATCAAGAAAAATAAGAAAAAATGGTGGTCTTTTTAATTGTTTGAGCACGGTATAATCGGGCTTGATTATTTTTAATAATGTCACTTTTTGTAAATAGTTTATTCACTCACTATAAACTACATCACCCATAATGCATGAGGACGTTGGTAATCACTAAACAGGAAATGATGTAACACCTGTTGGAATATTTATACTGGACGGGGATAGGCGTTCAGATGATCGTGAACAAGGTTTTTGTAAAACCGAAACGCGTAGATCGATCTTGCTATCCCATGAATTAACAACTAAAAGGAATAAAATCTTTGTTGCACAGAACTACGGGAGTGCGTCCCCTTTTCCTTCTGGCTGAAGGATTGTGAGGAAATATATATATATATATATATATATATATATATATATATATATATATATATATATTATCTACTGGCGGTCGCCAGTAGGTAGTTATAGTTAGGACCTATTTTCCATAGGAAATTCACAACATTCTACTTCCAATAACTTTGGCGCCGGTTGACGAATCTTCGCGAAATTTTCAAAATTCGTGGGGAGCTCCGGTCTGCTCCTATCCTGATAGCTTCGGGGTGATTCGGCAAGCGGGGGCCGAGAAAAAAGGGGGGGTCCCAAAACGTGTTTTCCCCATGCAATTTTCCATAGGAACCTTTAGTCGCAGCTACAGCTCGAACTGCTGAACGGAATTACACCAAATTTGGCAAAAGGTAGCCCTTGGTTCAGAGTCGTGCCTTTTAGTTAAATGGTGTAAATCTGTTCAGTAGTTCTTGAGAAAATCAAAAGTAAAATCACATATATATCTGGGCGGAGCCTAACCACACATGTTATCGTGAGATCTGATTGGCTGTCAGCACTTCATCCTGGTATTGCTGGCAGCCATCTTGGGACCAATATAAATGATAGTACCCCATTGAAATGCATTGTAGTGAATCAAAGATTTTGAGGGTTACCAAAAGGAGAACTATAAAGGGTGATAACAGACTTTAGTTACATTAGAATTCATTTGTTGATGGTACCATACTAATTTCAGGAATTGTGGTGTGTTCTAAGGTGATTTTACCCTGTGAAAAACCTTCTGCTGGGATATCATGAATCATGTTTAAGAGAAAACTATTTTCACATGCTTGTCCCATAGAGTTTTGGAAGGTGCTCCAGAAGCTAAAATGAGAGCATATTTTCTGTAAATTCACATTATCTTTCTCACTCATGTGAGAATGAAGTCTGACATTCTCAGTAAAACATGTACATCCAACAAGGGCAGAGACTGTCAGTTGATTCCTTTGTGTTCTACTGCAGCTTCCCAGAGTGTTCTAAAGAACAACTAGAGTGCTAACAGCCTTACTTATGACAAAAGTATGGCACAGCTGAAGCCATCTTGATTGGAATAAACTGGTAACACTTAAAACATTTAATTTAAAAGGAACAAAATGATGGGGTTCATTTTGTCATAGAAATTATGGTTAGTGCTGTAGAAAGAAAAATTAGGACATGCTTCAAGTGTGATCTCAAATATCTTCCTGTTATATTTCAACAGGAGCAGCCTGCCAGTTGATGCCTTTGTGTTCTACTGCAGCTTCCCAGAGTGTTCTAAAGAACAACTAGAGTGCTAACAGCCTTACTTATGACAAAAGTATGGCACACCTGAAGCCATCTTGATTGGAATAAACCGGTAACACTTAAAACATTTAATTTAAAAAGGAACAAAATGAGGGGGTTCTTTTTGAAATAGAAATTATGGTTAGTGCTGCAGAAAGAAAAATTAGGGCATGTTTTAAGTGAGATCTCAAATCCTCTTCTATTTCATTAGAAAATTCTGACATGCAGACTGAAACAATCACTTTCAATACCAGCAGCAGACTTCCAGTTAACTCCCTGGTGAGCAGTAGCTTTACTACAGTGATCTAATGAGCAACTAGAGTGCTAACATTCTGAATTTATGGCAAATGTGAGACGCATCTGAATGCCTTCTTGATGGAATCAATGTAAAAACTGAAAGCATTTCCTACTGAGGAGACTGCAGTAAATGAGGAAATTAGGAAACTTCATAACAAAGAAGTCTTCCAAGATGGCCACCAGAGAAAAAAGAGCCCAAATGTAGCACAAATATTACCCAGATGTAGCCCACATATAGCCCAATGACAAAAGTGTGCAAAACACTTTTTATTTTTAGTTTTTTGCAGTTTTATGTAGTGCAGACTGGTCAGGTATTGGAGCGTTGCATCTTAAAACATGACCCCTACACTACAAAAACACCACTGCACTACCCTAAACCCTAAAACACTACCCCCAGCACGACCCCCTACTCTACACAAGCACCACTGCACTATCCTAAACCCTAAAACACTACCCCCAGCATGACCCCCTACACTACACAAACACCACTGCACAACCCTAAACCCTAAAACACTACCCCCAGCACGACCCCCTATACTACCCAAACACCACTGCACTACCCTAAACCCTAAAACACTACCCCCAGCATGACCCCCTACACTACACAAACACCACTGCACTGCCCTAAACCCTGAAACACCACCCCCTGCACGACCCCCTATACTGCCCGAACACTACTGCACTGCCCTAAACCCTGAAACACCATCCCCAGCATGACCCCCTACACTGCACGAACACCACTGCACTGCCCTAAACCGTGAAACACCAGACCCAGCACGACCCCCTACACTGTCCGAACACCACTGCACTGCCCTAAACCCTGAAACACCAGCCCCAGCATGACCCCCTACACTGCCCGAACACCACTGCACTGCCCTAAACCCTGAAACACCACCCCGTGCATGACCCCCTACACTGCCCGAACACCACTGCACTGCCCTAAACCCTGAAACACCACCCCCAGCATGACCCCCTATACTGCCCGAACACTACTGCACTGCCTTAAACCCTGAAACACCAGCCCCAGCACGACCCCCTACACTGCCCGAACACCACTGCACTATCCTAAACCCTGAAACACCAACCCCAGCACGACCCCCTACACTGCCCGAGCAGTACTGCACTGCCCTAAACCCTGAAACACCAGCCCCAGCACAACCCCCTACACTGCCCGCACACCACTGCACTGCCCTAAACCCTGAAACACCAGCCCCAGCACGACCGCCTACACTGCCCGAACACCACTGCACTGCCCTAAACCCTGAAACACCAGCCCCAGCACGACCCCCTACACAGCCCGAACACCACTGCACTGCCCTAAACCGTGAAACACCAGACCCAGCACGACCCCCTACACTGTCCGAACACCACTGCACTGCCCTAAACCCTGAAACACCAGCCCCAGCATGACCCCCTACACTGCCCGAACACCACTGCACTGCCCTAAACCCTGAAACACCACCCCGTGCATGACCCCCTACACTGCCCGAACACCACTGCACTGCCCTAAACCCTGAAACACCACCCCCAGCATGACCCCCTACACTGCCCGAACAACACTGCACTGCCCTAAACCCTGAAACACCACCCCCTGCACGACCCCCTACACTGCCCGAACACCACTGCACTGCCCTAAACCCTGAAACACTACCACCAGCAAGACCCCCTACACTGCCCGAACACCACTGCACTAAACCCTGAAACTTCACCCCCAGCAAGACCCCCTACACTGCCCAAACACCACTTCCCTAAACCCTGAAACACCACCCCCAGCAAGAACCCCTACATTGCCCGAACACCACTGCACTGCCCTAAACCCTGAAACACCAGCCCCAGCATGACCCCCTACACTGCCTGAACACCACTGCACTGCCCTAAACCCTGAAACACCACCCCCTGCACGACCCAATACACTTCCCGAACACCACTGCACTGCCCTAAACCCTGAATCACCAACACCAGCATGACCCCTGCACTGCCCGAAAACCACTGCACTGCCCTAAACCCTGAAACACCACTCCCTGCACGACCCCCTACACTGCCCGAACACTACTGCACTGCCCTATACCCTGAAACACCACCCCCAGCACGACCCCCTACACTGCAAGAACACCACTGCACTGCCCTAAACCCTGAAACACTACCCCCAGCAAGACCCTCTACACTGCCCGAACACCACTGCACTAAACCCTGAAACACCACCCCCAGCAAGACCCCCTACACGGCCCGAACACCACTGCACTGCCCTAAACCCTGAAACACCAGCCCCAGCACGACCCCCTACACTGCCCAAAAACCACTGCACTGCCCTAAACCCTGAAACACCACCCGCAGCACGACCCCCTACACTGCCCGAACACCACTGCACTGCCCTAAACCCTGAAACACCAGCCCAAGCACAACCCCGTACACTGCCCGAACACCACTGCACTGCCCTAAACTCTGAAACACCAGCCTCAGCATGACCGCCTACACTGCCCAAAAACCACTGCTTTGCCCTAAACTCTGAAACACCAGCCCCAGCACGACCCCCTACACTGCCCAAACACCACTGCACTGCCCTAAACCCTCAAACACCAGCCAAAGCACGACCCCCTACACTGCCCGAACACCACTGCACTACCCTAAACCCTGAAACACCAGCCCCAGCACAACCCCCTACACTGCCCGAACACATCTGCACTGCTTAAACCCTGAAACACCACCCCCTGCACGACTCCCTACACTGTCCGAACACCACTGCTCTGCCCAAAACCCTGAAACACCAGCTCCAGCACGACCCCCTACACTGCCCGAACACCACTGCACTGCCCTAAACCCTAAAACACCACCCCCAGCACGACCCCCTACACTGCCCAAACACCACTGCACTGCCCTAAACCCTAAAACACTATCCCCTACACTACCCAAACACCACTGCACTACCATAAACCCTAAAATACTCCCCAGCACGACCCCCTACTCTACCCGAACACGACTGCACTGCCCCTAAACCCTCAAACACTCCCCCAGCAAGACCCCCTACACTACCCGAACACCGCTGCACTGCCCTAATCCCTAAAACACTACCCCAGCACGACCCCCTACACTACCCGAACACCACTGCACTGCCCTAAACCCTAAAACACTCCCCCCAGCACGACCCCCTACACTACCTATCACCACAGCACTGCCCTAAACCCTAAAACACTACCCCACCGCATGACCCCTTACACTACCCAAACACCATTGCACTACCCTAAACCCTAAACCACTACCCCCGCACAACCCTCTACACTACCCAAAGACCACGGCACTACCCTAAACCCTAAAACACTACCCCCGCACGACTCCCTACACTACCCAAAGACCACTGCACTACCCTAAACCCTAAAACACGACCTCCTCCACTACACAAACACCACTGCACCACCCTAAACCCTAAAACACTACCCCCAGCACGACCCCCTACCCTACACAAACACCACTGCACTACCCTAAACCCTAAAAAATAAACCCCAGCACGAACCCCTACACTACCCAAACACCACTGCACTACCCTAAACCCTAAAATACTACCCCCAGCAGTACCCCTACACTACCTAAACACCACTGCACTACCCTAAAACACTACCCCAGCAGTACCCCTATACTACCCAAACACCATTGCACTACCCTAAACCCTAAAACACTACCCCCAGCAGTACCCCTACACTACTTAAACACCACTGCACTACCCTAAACCCTAAACCACTACCCCATGCATGACCCCCTACACTACCCAAACACCACTGCACTACCCTAAACCCTAAAACACTACCCCCAGCACGACCCCCTACACTACCCAAACACCACTGCACTACCCTAAACCCTAAATCTACCCCCAGCATGACCCCCTACACTACACAAACACCACTGCACTACCCTAAACCCTAAAACACTAACCCCAGCACGACCCCCTTCACTACCTAAACACAACTGCACAATTTGTTACAGGCGTTGCAACGCAGGCCTGTGGTGCTTACTGGAAGTACCTGGTGGGCTAGTTGGGCCCCAGGTACCCTCAGGATTCAAGGTGACCTAATCCCCCAACTTAAAACGTGCCACAGGGCGTGTTTGCATAGCGGTGAAGGGAGGGGGCGGACCTCAGGTGACGTGTGCGCAAACACGCCCTGTGGTGCGTTTTAAGTTGGGGAATTAATTCCCCTTGAATCCTGAGGGACCCTGGGGGCCAACTAGCCCACCAGGTACCTTCAGTAAGCACAACAGAGTTGCATTGCAGAGAGGTGAAAAAAGGTGTGTGGCTTCGGAACGCCTCTCTGCAACTCAGCTCTGTGGTCCTAACTGTAGGTACCTGGGGGGCTAGTTGGGCCCCAGGGACCCTCAGGATTCAAGGGGACTTAATCCTGCAACTTAAAACGCGCCACGGGGCGCGTTTGCACACATGTCACCTCAGGCCCCCCCTCCCTTCACCACTGTGCAAACGCGCCCTGTAGCGCGTTTTAAGAGGTAGTTTTAATCCCCCTGCCCTATTATGTACTAGGGACTTGCAGAGGAGGTCATGCTAATCACAGGGGTACCCCAACGCATAGTGTTCCCTAGTGTATGTAGGTGTTTTCACTGTATTCTAAGTGTCTTTTAGCATAGCACTGGCTCTGGTTAGTCAGAGTCAGTTACCACCAGTACCCGTCTGAAAAAGTTGTGGGCACAGGATGATTTTGCAACAAGGCCTCTTTCTGCTCCTCTGTTGGTTCTTTCTGCACATCTTTTGCTTCTTTCTGTGCATTTTTTCTTCTTTCTTCACATGTCCTACCTCTGTAGGCATAGTTAGAAACTAGCATTTAAAAAACTTTTGAAATTCACTGAAAAAAACATAGGTTTTAGGGGCTGTGAGAATTTGGCCTGGTATATGCTGTCCACTAATTATAGTGGGCACCTTGCACCAGTCCAAACAACCCCTTATTGGAGATAGGTTAAAGACAACCTTTATTGAAAGCTATCCTAGTGGTAGCTATGGAGAGCAGTCTTCAGGCTAAGTCTTGAAGGAATGTAAAACAGCTTGTTTTACCAGTCTATAATCTCTTGAGTGACCAAATGAAAGAGGACCACACCAGGTATATATTCAAAATATATGTATTTATTACTAAACACACCCTCTAGTCTCTTTATGTGACT
>CAWUFW010028639.1:0-21052 GCA_963921515.1 Calotriton arnoldi | reverse complement strand
TCTTTCTTTAGCATGTCCCGTACCCTCCTGCGCACGTCATACCACCTGTTCTGGATGTCCGTCTTTGTGCGCCGACATGGTGATTGGGCGTTCACCCTGTTGATGATCCTCTCCCACATCTTGGTTTTCTGCGACATGGGGGTCTGTTGGACCAGAGTGCCAAACAGCTGTGGCTCCACCCTGAGGATCTCGTCTACCATGACTTCCAATTCACTATCTAGGAACTTGGGATTCTTCTTGGGGGCATGGTGATGGGTGGTGATGGTGGGTGATGTGTGTGTTGGTGTGCAGGTGAGGGTGTGTGGGTGTGTGTTGTGCTAGGTGTATGTGAGGTAGGTATTTGTTGGTGTGCTGATGGTGTGTGGCTTGTGTGAGGGATGAGCTGTGGGTGTGTGGTTGCTTTCTCTTGGGTGCTGGCAGTGGAATGGCATTTGCAAAGGCTCATGGTTGTGATTTGTGTCCTTTATATAGGTGGAGTTGTGGGTGTGTCCTTGTTCTCTGTCCCCACCCCCCAGTATTTATTGGCTTGGTAATTGCATGTTTGGCCTTTTTTTGGTTGATTTTTCCTTTGTGCTGTTTGTGTATGTTGGAAACGTTCTTGTGACCGAGTCGGACCCTGCATTGGTCTCGTACGGTGTTTTCTGTTTCGTTCACGCTGTGTTTGTGCAGTTTTCTATGCTGCGTACGCGTCGGTCGCGGTGTATTGTGTTGCTTCGGCTCGGTTTTGTATGCGTGTCGGTCGTACGGCTTGTCCTCCGTCCGACTCGCTCGTGGTTTTCGCGCCTTGCATCGTACTTAGCGGTTTGGAGTTCGCGTGTACGTTTCGGTCGGATTTGTTCCGGGTGCGTGTCGGTCGGTTGGATTCGCGTGTTTTTCCGGCCGGATTGCTGTTTTCCGTGCGGCTCGGTCGGTCGGCTTGGTTTCGTTACGTGTCGGTCGGATTTTTCGCGCCTTGCATCGTACTTGGCGTGTCGGGCGCCACGGGTGCGTGTCGGTCGGTATTTTTTCCGGATCCGAGTCGGTCAGTGCTTTTTCCGGCCCGAATCGGAATCGACCCCTTACTTTCTTCTCATCAAAATCAATCAGAAATAAACCAGACAATGTTCTAATTTGCGAAAAAACTACACATGACATTCCTTCTTTGAATACACTATTACCAATATTAACAAGAGCTGTATCTACACTTAAGCCTTGCGATTTGTGGATAGTTACTGCATACGCTAAAGACACTGGGAACTGCTTTCGCTGGTCATACAAATCTTTCATGAGTAGAAAATATACAGCGCATCTACCAATCTGCTTAACTTCACCAACATCATTAAATTTTATGGCTAAGTATTCCACGTCATTTCCGTTTGGAAAAGGAATACATTTCATAACTTCACCCATTGCACCTTTCACTAGCCCGTCTTCAACATTCAAATTGCGACGTAAGATTGCACGACAATTTTTACAGATACGTAACTGTTTTTCTAATCCTGCAGTTTTTGACACGGACGTTTCTGAACTATCCAATTTTGATTGTAGTGTTTCTGTTAGTAGCACTGTAATTTCTTGATATTCTATTTTATTATTTGCTCTGATTTCGATGATCTCTTCTTTTTCCAGTTGCAGTAATTGTTCATTGAATATACTACACTCATGGTAGGGTTGGCATCAAACAAAGAATAGACTTCTCTTCCTTAACAAAATTATACATTACTTCTACAGCAGAAACATTAGTTGGAAACAGATTTTTGATTAGATGGGTTTGTAATGCTCTCTTTCTGTCTTTTGTGAGGACTCCCACTCCCATGTCCTTTAGCATATCTCCGTATTGCATATCTGATGCTTGGCGCATATTTCTGATTAACTCTTTACATTCAAAGTTTTCCCAAATGTTTACATTTCCAATACTTCCTAGTGAATTCCTTGTTTCATTATGTATTAGTGTCTTGAATACAGGTTGTCCTTTGACTGGAGTTAGTTGTAGCAGGTCTCCAAAGACTATTAAGTGTTTTCCTCCAAAAAGCACCTCATAGTCAGTTTTTAATATTTACTGCATTCTTAAATGTATAAAAGCTAGCATTAAGTTAGACACCATGATGACTTCAACAATAATTAGTAGCTTTAATTTCTTTAATACTCTTGCGACTTCATGACAAGCATCACCAGATAATTTGTTGTATTCTATTGTGTTGTCCTTTTCAGCAGGCAACATTAATAATCGATGAAGGGTAACTCCTTTAATATTATGTGCAGCTAAGCCTATTGGTGCAGTAACTACACACGACATACTGGAATCTGTTGTCTTCTGTAGATAACTTGTCAGTACTTTCATCAAGAAGCTTTTACCAGTTCCAGCTTGACCACTTAAGTACAAAAGAACTGGCTTATATGTAGAACATGCACACTCTTTTTTCTCATGCAAAAATCCATGTTCTTATTTACCGTTTACTTCATCAAAAATGTCTTTCTGATCTGTATTCAATTGCTCTATTAGTTATTCTAGATCCGGAGTGTCCGTCTTGCTTGCTGCATTGCATTCTCCACCTCATTCATGGCTATTGCAGCTTCCTTTTAAATGTTTGGCTGTCCAAGAGGATCTTGACTTCCAGGTACTGAACTTTGACTGCTCTGAGAACTCTTTCTTGCTATCTCAGCAGCAATTGTTTCTTCTTGTTTAATGTCATCTCTCAACATTTGAAGATACACTGGAAACACAGAGCACTCAATGGTGTCTTTCACAGTGTTGAATATGTCTTCATAACTGTCAAATTATCCAAGAAGCTCTCTTTCAGTTCGCCATGGCTTGAACAGCTGCAATAGAGCTAAATAGAAAAACTCTCTTTTGTCAGGAGTTTGGCAACTTAGCTTTCGATGGTTGATTAAATTTCCTTTGTTTTTTCTGACCAAACATCCTTCACATCCATCAACAGCAAATTTTCCTTCTTCTAATTTTTCACTGTCATTACTTCTGAATGTATAATGTTGAGTTATTTCATACAGGCACATCCTTTCTAGATGAGGACTCCCTCTTTGATAGTACTTATCTAGCATGTTAGTCTTCAGAATATCTGTACTATACAACTCAAAGTCCGCAAGATTTTGGATTTCAGAAAAATACTTCAGTACTCTGTTACGAGTATTAGCAAGCCCTAAACTCATCCATAGAACTCCTCTAGGTTTGGAAAACAAACTAGCTGAGCGTAACCAATTTGCACAATCATAAGAGCCAATCTCTCTGTGAGGAAGCATTTTCAAATTAAAACTACACAATTTCTTTATGAGTCTTTTCTGCTGAAATCTCCTCCCACATCTCCTTCATCTCGGTATTCTCTGACTATGTTATATAAGAAGTGACGTACCTAGAATCAGCAATTGAGTTGTCTGAAACAAACTGTAGATCCATGTTTGCAATGCATTCCACGTCTTGAAAATGGCAGGATTGTAGTCATTGATGTATTTTGAAGCTTCTGTTCTTCTGAGATTGTATGTGTTCTTTGGTGATTTCCATGTGAGAGTGTGTCTGACTGCAGACAAAAAGCTGTTAACTCTTTCTTCTTAAATCACAGGTCATGAAAATCCAAAACGATATCTTGTATAAACGTTTCCTTGAGATCTATATTTTCTATGACAGTATTTCCCACACCTATGATTTTGGAATCGTAGAACTTGTTGTCTTAACATTTTGTCAACACATTTGGGATGATGGAAGTCACATACTGCTCTATGAAAGACAACACAGACTCATCAGTGTCTGTTCCAAAGTTTGGAGCTTCTTTTTACCCATAGTAGTATGTGAATATGTGGAGCACCTCTGGCTTGGTATTCTTTGTGGCAAAAGAAATCAGTCACTTCACCGAGAGGTGGATTACTCTTGTTGCAGATAAAAAGCCATCATGGCTTGAAATCTGTGATTAAAATATCTGCAAACATTTGCAGGGTCCAATGAGCAGAGTTCTCCTGGTGTCTTTAGATCGAAGTCTTTCATATTTGAATCTGCCTCTCGCAAGACTTGAAGCAGGCATCCCATACATACTCAGCACAACTGAGGGCCCGATTCTGATGCGGGTTGGAAAAGCTTCCCGACCGAGGGCCTGATTCTGATGCGGTTAGGAAGGCCTCCTAACGGCATTTGCTCCTTCCAAATCGGATCGGGAACGTGTCTTCCCGACCGAGGGCCCAATTCTGATGCGGTTAGGAACAAATGTTCCCATTGAAGTCAATGGGAGGTCAACCAAATCGTATCTGGAAGCATCCGGATGCATCCTACTCCGCCGGTCGGACTTTCCCGATCCGAGTGGGTCGGACACCATTTCCCAACCGATTCGGTCGGGAAGCTTTTCCAACCCGCATCAGAATCGGCCCCTAAGTGTTAGAAACCATGTAGATGCTCCTAAATTTCTCAACATGCATTTTAGTTCACTTTGACGACGATACCAATATTCATTGGTCCCATGTTGACATGCCATGAGATTAATCAAGTTGTATTCCAGTTGTTCATCTTTCCTGTGAATTTTCTCAACAAATTCTCTTGCAGATAGATTTTGCAGATTTACTTCTATTTTCAAAATGTGATTTATGACATAAGACAATGCAGGCAAATCACTTTCAAATAATAGATGAAACATATAAGGGATGCATTGACGAAATATAGGATCCTACATAACGACAAAATGAGAGACAATATGATCACAAATGAAAAGTCCAAGTTCCAACAGTGTCAATCCACAGTTCCAAATGTGAATAGGAAATTCTTTATTCAAAATTCTTCTTTATCAGGCATGCAGGCGCAGCCAACGCGTTTCGCCCCACAACAAGGGCTGCAAAAAACATATAAAAATGCACATGTATACACCTATTTGGACTCAAATACATTACAAAGACATATACATATATAAACAATCATGCACAACTCAAAAAACGCAAAACGATGTATAAAACAGATTTTAACAAAGAAAGTGAACAACACTAATGACTAACAAAAAACAAAATTATACTGACATACATTGAAATACAAAAATCCTTTTCTTTAAAAAATACACCACAAGTGTATCTCAAAGTCTAATCTCATAGAATCCTGTGCCAAAGTCATATACAATACTTTTTTATATAATAGTGCATGTATAAAAAATTGCCCAAGGTGGGAAAGAAAAAATTAACAGAAAGTGATATGCAGAAAAAAGTTAAAAAAGAAGAAACCTAACTCCTGATGTGTCAGCTAATGACCAACCAGAGATGGGTCCAAATCAAGAAACACCTACAGGTGCACTTATCCACTGTATAGACCGAGTAGTAACATACGACCGTATATACGTAAGCTTACCACTATAAAGTAGTAACAATAAATGTTGATCATGATAAAACACACCAGATTTCTGCCACAAATCCTCAGTTCCTCTTTTCATTTTCAAATCGGTTGTCCTTCAAAAACTATTAATAGCAAGAATGTGAGATGTAAGAACCCATACAAGATGTAGTAGATCAGATACTCTGCAAGTTTTTGGATACTTACTGGAAAAAGCAAGCTTCATAAGCCCATAGTGATGAGGCGGGAAAACCAGGCAATATTCACAGTGCACATATACAGAAAAAATCTATCCCGTAAGCCAATGTGGGAAAGCAAGTCATTCACCAAGTGATGAGGCTACAACAAGGCCATGTAACAATCTTAAACAGCAATTCTTATGCACCCAAGTATGCGCTCATATGTTCAAGATGTTGTCATGAGCAAAGAACACACCCCTTACCAAAAGACACCTCGTGTTTACATGCATGACTCAAGTGACACGCACTTTATGGTGCCTGTAGATGCGTAAATGAAATAATTATATCTCGGTTTTGCACGATATCATCAGGTATTCAGCAGAGACGGGCCAGCGTAAGTGAGGGAGCAGCCATAGCTCAAAAATTCATTATCCTGTACCAACCAGTAAGAATAGAAATGTAAGCCTACATATCTTTTCATTCAAGTAGGACTAAGCATTCCACACAACCCATGTCAGTCCTAGTAGTGCATGTGGCAACTCCACGAACATACCCTTGGTGCTCAGTTTTAAAGAAACAGGCAGTCTGCAGCCTCCATGCACAGACTGCCTGCAAACCACCACAACTGCCTGATAAGCCCACGTAATCATGGGCAGTGGATGCAACCACCCAATATACTCCCATACAATACATAGCCTCGTACTTAGAAGTGTCCTTACAAACTTTGTTCAAATCATACAAGTCATCCTGCTTCTACCGCATCTCCTCCTTTACTGAGACAAATCCAGCTTCCGGAAGTTAAAGCAGCTAGGTGCAAGACATCCCCGCAACACTAGACTGCTAACTGCAGAAATTCAACTCATTTCCAACAATACTAACCAACTCCACTTCCGCCTCCCATTACATCTTGCGATCCCCCGACTTCTCAAAAGAGAGGCACAACGGTCCCTCAGCGTCCATTGGATTAAATCGGTAATAGAACTCAAAAAGCCTTA
This sequence comes from Calotriton arnoldi, assembly GCA_963921515.1. Lineage (NCBI taxonomy): Eukaryota > Metazoa > Chordata > Amphibia > Caudata > Salamandridae > Calotriton > Calotriton arnoldi. The sequence continues at coordinate 14,588 of CAWUFW010028639.1, read as the reverse complement.
CACGGGAACACAATAGTCTTCTCACAATTATTTAACCAAGTAGGTACTATGTGCAAATCTAGTACTCATTAATTCATATGATCAATAGCGATCCAGTTACTGAGTCCTTATTTCAATACAATGGATGAGAAAAAAAGTAAGAAAACAAACTGCCACTACATATTTGAATTCACTCAGCTCCATATAAACTGAAGTAATCAGTGCACCAAACAAATAATACATATCACGTATAGCACGTATAACGCAAATAACTCATATGTTATTACTATTCCCACATATGTCCAAAAGATTCATATTCTGAAAGATACAAATCAACATTATGAGTTTGATTGTTGTAGTGAGGGCATTGACAACATGTACAAACACAGTTTGGTTGCTCTGAAGAAAGTGAGCTGAAAATTTCTAATCTTTTTTTCAAAATTTCCAACACTAATACCTCTGTTCTGCTCCACAACTGCTGTTGTTACCAACTCTTCATTTTCTCTACAGTCCTGTTACCGTCCAAAGAAATTAAATTGACAATGCCAAAGAGCTCTATTCATTTCTCCTAAACATACAACAGGTGGTTTTACATAGTAGAGCCTTCTAACAAAAGTTCTCATTTTTGAATGATGTATACCTTACATTCTGAAATGTTGAAAGCTGCTTTGACACACTTTTTTTGATAGACAAGCTAGTGAGTGTCCTTGTAAATTAGTATGCTTTCTTACTTTGAATGGATCTAATCCTTGCAAAGTACAAATTTTCTGTTTTAAACTTCTGGAAGCAAACATACGGAGGAAATTTCTCAATATATCAATTGATTGCTGACGAAATACTACAAACACTACAACAATTCCATTTGCACACAGGGGCTTGTCTATGCCTTCCTTGCACCTCTTCAGCAATCACTTCCTCAACATTTCTAGGTACCATTAATTCTTTTGGAATAGGAGTTCCATTTTTCATCTCATAATATCGTCCAGATTCATCAACTCCATGCAATAATGTGATGTCTTGGAAATAGCCTTCTTCGTTAAAGAAATGCTCAGTACTTGAAGTATGTATTCATTCGCCACTAAAAACTTTGCAAAAATTACTTCTATTAGCAAGTCTTTTCTTTTGGCTCTGTCTTCTCATGCACAACACTATTTTGTCCAGTGTCTTATGTCTGTTTAAAACCAAGATAAATAGTTTCCTCTTCAGAGCAAATGCCTTATTAACTACACCTACAACATATGCCTTTTGTCTAATTGATTGTGCTCTTCTTTTATACTTCTTCATAGATGCTAACAAGTTGAAAATTACTCTAGTATGGAGCATTCTACCTCTGATTACATTGAACTGCCTCTGCTTCTGCTTAAAATCTCTCATTTTTTTCAATAATGTGTTACTTTTTATATCAGAGACTTTTTGTGCTTTGAAATTTGGTGTTATAGTTTTGTTTGTCTTTACTTCCTTTTGCACTTTTTCCAGTTGTGCACAAAAAATGTAAAAAAACATTCTTACCAGCAAGCCTTTTCTCTTTGACCTTCTTTTCTACATTTTGCCCCTTTTGTTTCTCAGTTCTAATGAGATGGTCTATTTGCTGCTGCTTCTTTCTTCTCTGGCTTTTTTTGGCATGGTAATTTCTCTGTAGATAACTAGATATTGATATCTGAAAACAAAAATAGATAAGTACATTCATCACTTAATTACATAGTATCACATTATATATTGTAACTATTTAAACCTTTAGTTTACATGAGGATTTATAGCTCAGGCAATCTTCAGATTACATGTGTTACCTTTTTAGTATGTAGTACCCACCCTATTAACTACCCACAGCCTACCTTACTGCTCAGTTATATGTATGGGTGAGTGAGAGGTTGCTCATATAGCTACTCACACACACACTCACTTACTCACCCATAGAATTACTCACATACCCTCTCACTCATCCGTACACCTACTTACCCAGACATAAACCTATAGGAGCATAACCTATTGACTGACTACAGCCTACCTCAGGGGAAAGACATGTGGTAGAAGAGTAGCTTAAAGCTTGAGAAGTGCTTTACATGTTACACTTGAATGTGTCCATTTTTTCGCAGCTATCTGAAGGACTGTGTGAATCTCTATCAAGAGGTGACATTCCATGAGTTTGTAACTTTGTTGGTAAATGACCACCTCTCTTTGTGATCTCTATAGTTTACTAAATATGTCTGTAAGGGGCTGCATGAATTGCCTCCTAGGTGTGTTAGTGAGTATTCGATTATATACCTGTTTTAGCATTAGTTACATATTAGTTGTGCCTCTCTATGTGAGTGAAGATGTAGGTGCTTCTGTCATTATTTTAATGGATGTTTTAGTGCCTGTCTGCTTTTCTACTTAGGTGTGTCAGATTGAAGTCTGAGTGGAACAGTGGATATATAATTGAATATATGGGTTTCAATGAGCATATTTAGCTCACTGAACCTTCAGAGTACTTATGTTACCTTTTAAGCAAATACCAGCCTGCCCTATGGCCTACCTGCAACCTCCCTAAGTGGTGAGGTATACATGTAACAACAATAGTTTAAGCATTCTCTAGGAGTTTTAAATGTGATGGTTGACCTAGCAGTAAATCTGCATACACAGCCTCAACTGTAGCTGGCCTGAGACATACTGCAAGGGTTATCTCTCTGCAAGTTAGACCCGAAAGTGTTAATTCTTTAGCAGATATCTGAATGAGTGTCTTAGTCTCTATCTGGGTCTGTCATTGTATGCCTATGTTGCTTTGTTCGTAAATACCTGCCTCTCTTTGTGACATCTACAGTTCTCTAATTGTGTCTATAAAAGGCTGCATAGATTGCCTCCTGGCGGTGTTAGTGAGATTAGGGTTTTTACAGTGTGTGTGGAACTGCTTCCATTAGTGCTAGATACATATCAGTTGTCCCTGTTTACATAAATGAATGTTTAGGTGCTTCTGTCACTATCTCACTAGGTCTTTTAGTGTCTGTCAGCTTTTCGACTTAGCTGTGCTAGATTGAATTTCGGAGGCAGACTGGATGAATAATTAGGTACATGGGTCTGTAAAACTGCATATCGCTCACTGAATTTTCAGAGTACATGTATCAACTTTTAAGCACATAGCACCCTGCCCTATTGGCCTAGCTGCAGCATACCTCAGTGCTGAGTTATACTTAGCAGAATAGCAGTTTATGTCTTGTCTATGATTATTAAAAGTGAAGGTTAGCCGACCAGTAAAACTTCATCCGACTGGAAAAAAAGCCAGATCGCAAGCTGAAGACACACTAGGTCAGCTTTTGCGGGGACATTGGAAACTGCACCCACTCAAGCACTGAACCAAGGCCCAATAGTAGCACACATATACTTATGAACTCAGCATCCATTACCTAACAAGCAAGTAGACGCCCCAACTGTTATGTTAAACATGTAAAATCAAACTTATGCATCCTTATGGTTTTTAATTTGCTTGTTCTTAATGCACTGCTTTTTATTAATCATACAACAAATTCACTTTACTTAATTTACTTACTGGGCAGCTTGCACTTTAGTGGGTGGCAGCCCCAAACATTGCACCCAGCCCTGATCGGCCTCACTTGGCTGAGCGAACAATGCTGGGTAGGAAACCTGAGATGAAGCACTTTTTGCACAATGAGCACCTTGTAATTGACTTTGCACTAGGCCCAATGTGAAGAATCTGGCTCTTAACTGACAATGCTGCTCTTTTTAACTACATCTAGCCAATTACTGTTTTACAGTGATTTATTTTTTAGCTGCTTCATGTCTGCAAGGTGCTTCTACCAGTTATGCATTCGTATTACTGTATTTCACGTGTGTATCTATGGTTTTATTGGTTGTTTTACTGCATTGCAATGGTTTTCAGTAACTATGCAAGTAAAAATAAACTTGAAACTACCAGTAAAACTGAATGCACAGGTTCAAGTATAGCAGGCCCAAGACATGATGAAAGAGCTACTTGTCTCACGTTAGATTAGAAAGTGTCACTTATTTACAAGATATCTAACTGAATATGTCAGTTCCTATCTGTGGCTACTATTTCATATATAATTACATTTCTAGGTAAATGGCTGCCTCACTTTCTGACATCAATGGTTCTCTAACTGTCTCAATAAGAGGCATAGTGAATTGCCTTCTGGACGTATTAGTAAGTATTGGGTTATTTAAATGTGTGTGCAACTGCCTCCATTAGCGCTGCATACATATGAGTTCTGCCTCTCTTTGTGAGTGGATGTTTAGGTGCTTCTATTAGTATCTGACTGGGTGTTTTAGTGTCTGTCTGCTTCAGTAGTTAGGTGTGTCATATTGAAGTCTCAATGGCAAAGTGGATGCATAATTCGGCACATGGATCTCTAGGAGTCCATATAGCTGACAGATACTTCCAGAACATGTTTTACCTTTTAAGCACATAGCTCACTGCACTATGCTCCAGCTACAGTCTATCTTAGTGCTCAAGAGCAGTTTACTCCTTGGGTAGGAGTTTTAAGTGACAAGACAGCCCTAGCAATAAAACTACATGAACAGGCTCAAGTCTACCAGGCCTGAGACATGACACAAGGGCTACTTCTCTGCATGGTAGATTTCAGTTCTTTAGCAGATATCTGAATGAGTGTCTTAATTCCTATCTGGGACTGTGATTGCATGTCTATGTAAGTTTATTAATAAATAACTGCCTCTCTTTGTGACATATATGCTTCTCTAAATGTATCTGTAAGGGGCTGCATTGATTGCCTTCTGGGTGTGTTAGTGGCTATTGGGTTGTTTAACTGTGTGTGTACAACTGCCTCATTTACCACTAGATACATATCAGTTCTGCTTGTCTGTGTGAGTGAATGTTCAGGTGCTTCTATTACTATCTCACTGGGTGTTTTAATGTTGTCTGTTTTACTATTTACTTTTGTCAGTGTGTAGTCTGGGGGCACAAGGTGGGTGTATAATTGGGCACATGGGCCTCCAGGAGTGCATGTAGCTCACTTATACTTTGCAGTACATTTCATACATTGTAAGCACATACCAACTTGCCTTAAGGCCTACCTGCAGCCTATCTCACTGGAGAGTCATACGTGGTAAAAGAGTACTTTATACCTTTTGTAGGACTTTTCAATGTGAAAATTGAACTAGCAAGAAAAGTGCATGTACCTGCTCAAGTGTAGCAGGCCTAAGGCATGATGCAAGGCCTACTTCTCTGCACGGTAGAGTTGAAAGTGTCAGTTCTTTACTAGATATTAGAATGAGTGTGTCAGTTCCTGTTTGGGGCTCTGATTCCATGTGTATACAAGTCTATTGCTAAATCCCTATCTCTCTTTGTGACATGTATGATTTTTTAAATGTATCTGTAAGGGGTTGCATGGATTACCTCCTGGGTGTGTTAGTGAGTATTAATTTTTTCAAATATATGTACAGCTGCCTCCATTACCACTAAATACATATCAGTTCAGCCTGTCCGTGTGAGTGAGTATTTAGGTGGTTCTGTAACTACCTCACTGGGAGTTTTAGTGTCTCTCTCCTTTTCTACTTAGGTATCTCAGATTGAAGTCTGGGCAGCAGGGTGGATATATAATTGGGCACAGAAGTCTGTAGAAGTACATATATCTCACTAAACTTCATAGTTCATGTGCTACATTTTAAGGATATAACACACTACCCTATGACTTCGCTGCAGCCTATGTCAGTGGTGACTTATATATGGTAAAATACCACTTTATGACTTCCCTAGGACTTTTACATGTAAAGGTTGGCCTAGCCATCAAAACTGCATGCACAGGCTCAGCAGTAGCAAGCCGGAGACATGATGCAAGGGTTAGTTCTGGGCTTTTTAAGTGTGTATGCAACTACCTCCATCAGCACTAGATACATAACAGTTGTGCTAGTCTGTGTAAGTGAATGTTTACGTGCTTCTGTCAAAGTCTGTATGGCTGTTTTAGTCTCTATCTACTTTTCTATTTAGGTAGATAATTGGGCACATGGATATATAATTGGGCACATCGGTCTCTAGGACTGCATCTAGCTCACTAAAACTTCAGAATATATGTGTAACTTTTTAAGCATATAACACCGCTAATATTACGTAGCGGCAACCTATCTCTGTGGTGAGATATATATGGTAAAAGAGCAGTTTATGCCTTCAATAGGGCTTTTAAATGTGACGGTTGGCCTAGCTGTACAACTGCATGCGAGGGCTCAAGTATAGCAGACCTGACACATTATCCAAGGGCTACTTCTGTGCATGTAAACTTGAAAGAGTCAGTTGTTTAGTAGATATCTAAATGAGTGTTTCAGTTCCTATCTAGAGCTGTGATTCCATGTTTATGTAAATGTGTTACTAAATCACTGCCTCTCTTTGTCCGATATATGGTTCTCTAAATATGTCTGTTAGAGCCTGCATATATTTCCTCCTGGGAGTATTAGTGAGTATTGGATTATTGAACTGTGTGTGAAACTACCTCCATTAGCACAAGATACATACCAGTTGTGCCTTTCTGTGTGGGTTAATTTTTATGTGCTTCTCTAACTACCTCACTGGGTGTTTTAGTGTCTGTCTGCTTTCCTACTTAGTTATGTCAGATTTAAGTCTAGGTATAGGCTGCATCTATAACTGGGCACATAGGTCTCTAGAGGTGCATATAGCTCGCTGAAACCTCAGAGTGCATCTTTTATTTTTTAAACACATAGCTCCTTGTGCTATGGCCTAGCTACAGCCTACCTCATTGTTCAGTTATATGTGGTACAAGAACAGTCTACACCTTGTGAAGCAATTTTTAGTGATAAGAAATTACCAGCAGTAAAACTAAGTGCCCAGGTCAATTACACCACAACTAACACATAATGTATAGGTTTCTACTTAGGTATGTCAGATTAAAATGCGAATGGCACAGTACATGTACACTTCAGAACAAAAAACTTTATAAGCACATATAGCTCACTCAAATATTCAAAGGACATATCTTACATATTAGCCACATAGCACCCTGCGCTATGGCCTACCTAGCAGTCCCATAACACGTTTTAGAAAATGTACCAGTATCTGACCATCTGTTTTGAAAGCTCTAAAAATATCAAAGTACATTGCTGAATAAATACCTTAGTACCTGTATTATGAATTTGAATCATATCTCTAACTGCCTTTGATACTACTACATATATATCTACTTTGTGAGTATCTTAGTGAATATATATAAGTGCTTCTCTTAATCTATGAGTGGGTGATAGAGAGCCTCTATAATTTACAAACATGTATGTCACATCAATCAAAGGTGCTATACTTTATATAGTACTCAGCATAACAATGCCTAGCAGTGTTATATTACATATCCCAATTTGAATAAAATTAAACAACATATCTCCCGATGTATGCATATACAAATCTACTCTGTAATTATCCAGCCCCCACACTAAAGAGTATGTAACACATAGCTATCATCTTTGAGAAAAATTCATAATTCAAATACAGGTACAGTACATACTTTCTACTTTCAAATATGAGTGTTCTAGTCTTCTTTTATAATGAAACAAATAAGACTGCAACTCCCAGAATTCAAATAAAAACATTTGTTATAAGCTGCACATCATATATACACATATAAAACTTTGACATCTTATACTACATTATTACATACAAGTTTAAACATTACTGTACACGCTTTTCTTTTACCACTTACAGAATAGAGTAAAGGAACACAATTGCAAAATGCACCTCAATGGAAACACATTCTACACTAACTTGACAGACACATAGGGGCCGATTCAGATTCGGGCCGGAAATCTCTCCGACCGAGCCGGACCCGGAGAGATTTCCGACCGAATCGGACCCTAGCAGTCCGACCGAACGAGTACGATGCGCACGCATGCTATCGGACTCGATTCGGTCGGACTCCCATTGAAGTCAATGGGAGCCAGTCGTACGACGCGTACACGGGCTCCCATTGACTCAATGGGCACAACGCGAACAAGGGCGCCCCGAACAGAGTGTTCGCGTCGATGCGGGTCGCACCGTACATGCACGTGTAGGGGGGACCCATGTGTCCCCCCTGTGTGCGACTCGCACGCCTATGCTTCCAGGGGGGTCAGACACGGACCCCCAAAGTGCGGCTCCGACAGCTCCTTGGAGCCGGGCTGCGCGAGTCGGTCGGAGCAGTCGAGGTGCGCATCGTACTTACCCGGCCGGGAAACGTCTCCATTGCACGGTGCGAGTCGTCCCCATGCGAGTCGGTCAGAGCGGTCGGGTCCTGCGAACGAGTCGGTCGGAGATTTCGCGAGCGCACGCATCGTACTCGCTCGCCCGGACGCACGTACGACTCAGTCGGGCAATAGGGCTCCGAATCGGATCCGGTTAAGCCGTATCCGATTCGGTGCCCTACCGGCCGAGATCGGAATCGGCCCCATAGTCTGCACCTAAAAAACACTTTCAATTTCAATTATATATCATCCTTTCTTTTTTCAATAGTTACATTTATTTCAAAATCTTTTATCACAATGACATTATTATCTACCTTATTAATCATTTTTTTTGCTTACAAAGAAATTTAATTAACTTACCATAATATTGAGTCTGTTGCCAAAATCGCGTTTTTACTCTTATTAGATAGATGCAATATTCTCAGGGTTTGTAAAAAGCACAAGAATGGCAACCCACTCTCATACAAAGCAACCATAAATGGCAACCTTCTGAACTTTGCATAGCCGGATATGGCAAAAGTCTGCAAATAAAAATATTACTTTCATATTTCATTATTGTAACTGCATTTCTGAATGGTTACAGAATGTTAACCCTTTCACTCCTTTTTAGAGGTAGCCCAAAATGCATGCCTTTGTGTCAATCCTCGCGACAAGATTGTGATCATCACTATGAATTCGCGAAAAAAAACGGGAGTCGGAAAACCTACTTTCCTTTACAGTTTTTTTATTTTTAAAACTATTGTACACTTTTTTTGCGTAATCCTCACTAGGTAATCTTACTTACCTTATAAAACAACAAATCTAAACCTCTCCAATTCGAAAAAATTAATACCTGTCTCTTTAACACCCTTCCCCCAATACACCCTCTGCAGATTCTCCATAGAAACCCACTAGAACCAGTAGCTCACAAGTTCACAACATATTCCAGAAGGGTCATACTAGTTACAAAATGAACTGCAGTCGGTGAGGTTTACTGCACATACTGTAAAGCATAGTCAACTCTCAAATATATTTTTTTCTATTTACCAGACCCAATCAAACATCTATTTACTAATCATTTCCAAAATGCTACCTACTTTTTTTCACCTGCATGTTCCCTGCCCCCAATCAAATGTTTCGGTTTTTTTCAAACCACCAGCACACATGCATTTTCACTATCTTTCATAGTACCAACTGTGATATTCAGCTGCAGACCTGTCCCGTGTGCTACTCCTTCCTTCCTACAAAATGCTTAAAGCATGGAATGTGGGCCACAGCTATGTCTATTGGGCTGCTGAGGCTGCAAGAAAGAGAAGTATTAACAGGGACTTGGGCTTGGCTAATGTGGACATTACTTGGATTTGGCAGAGAGGATTAAAGTTTAATCAATTAGTGCCTTAGCTTAAAAGCATTGTGGATACACCAGCCCCTGACCTCATGATTGTGCACTGTGGTGGCAATGATCGAGGCACATTGACTGGCATAGGACTGGAAATCCTAATAAAGGATGCCTTTGCTGAATTGATGATACTTTGCCCTCACTCTGTCTTGGTGTACTCTAACATATGCCAAATACAGAAATGGAAGTAGTCTAATCAATTCTGTCCACTGATTGACAAAGCCAGGAAACCTATTAATAAAACTGTTTCTGCTTTCCTCAGAGACCATAACATGGGCTCTATCTACAACAACAACCTGCGTTTTGACATGCATGGAATCTATAGAAGCGATGGACTTCACTTTACACACGAAGGGAACAGGATGTTTCTAAGCAACCTGAAACTCTGCATACAGTCTTATCTGCAGCTGTCTTAAACACACTCTGCGCACAAAGGCTCTTGTCAGAGTTGTCAGAGTTTAGATTTTTTTAAATTTGTGACGACATCGCAATGATGGCGATCACGTCACAAAATCGCTAAACAAAAGCAGACATTCAACGACCACCACCAAAAAATTTAACGTACAAAATTAATTATAAATATTACAATACACACATTACTAACTACATCACTGTTAAAATACATGTTTGTACACATATTTTTCTAGTAAGTTTTTAAAAACTGTCTTTAAACCCTACTTTCCGTCTTCGCGATGATGCCAATAGTCGTGAGGACTTAGGTAACCACAACGATCGCAACTTTTTTAACAGGTGTAAAGCAATATATGCACACATTTTACTGTATTTTAGGCACTAGGGGCCTATTACTGCACTGTTTAAAGTCATATTTTTGTAGGGAGTTTGTATAATCCAATCTTTTAAACCGATGTTCTATTTTCGCGATGATGCCGGGCACCTCAAAGATATAGGTAGCCGCGATCACCGCGAATACATCGCAAAATGGCAAAACAAAAGCAGACATTCAATAGTCACCAGCACATACAAAACGTATACCACAAAATAGATTATAACCAATACACTAAACACATTACCATCTAAAAGACTCTATAATAGCATGTATAACTCCCTTAATATCTCTATAACACAGTGTATAACTCTTTCAGCGGAACCTGTGACTGCATAAATCACTGTATCAGTTAATCTCTCATTCACTGATAAGTATTTCAGTGGATCAGTGAGACGGTGCATCAGTATTTCAATGGTTCTGTAACGAACTGCATGACTGTCTCAGTGCATCTATGACTGGGTGCATCAGTGTCTCAATGGGTCTGTGATTGGTTGCATGAGTCTCTAAGTTGATCTGTAAGTAAGTGCATGAGTGGTTTGTGTATTTGACAGCAAGTATATGACTGTTTGACTGGATCTGTGAGTGGATACATGAGTGTCTAAGTGGGTGTCTGAGTGGGTGAGTGAGTGGGTGTATGAGTCTCTCAGTGGGTCAATGACTGGTAGCATGAGTGTCTGAGTGGTTCTGTGAGTGGGTGCATGGGTCTCTGAGTGGGTGTGTGAGTCTCTGAGTGTATCGGTGACGGGGTGCACAAGTCTCTGAGTGGGTCTGTGAGTGGGTGTGTGAGTGACTGTATGGGTGTGTGAGTATCTGAGTGGGTATGTGAGTGGATGTATGAGTGTCTGAGTGGATCTGTGAGTGGGTATATGAGTGTCTCAATAGGTATGTGATTCAGAGCATAAGCCTCTGAGTGGGTGAGTGAATGGGTGCATGCATGACTGTTTGAGTCGGTCTGTGACTGGGAGGGTGAGTGGAGGGTTTGTGAGTGAATTTGTGAGTCTTTGAGTGGGTGAGTAAGTAGGTGTGTGTATATCTGAGTGAGCCTGTGAGTGGGTGTGTGAGTCTCTGAGTGAGTGACTCAGTGCATAGATCTCTAAGAGGATCTAAGAGTGTGTGAGTGACTGTTTAGTTGCGTGACTGGGTGTATGAGTAGATCTATGAGTGGGTGTGTGAATGTCTCAGTGGGTCTGTGAGTACATGTGTGTGTGTGAGTGAGTCTGTAAATGGGTGCATGAATACCTGAATGGGTATGTGAGTGGGTGCATGAGTATCAGGCTGGGTTTGTGACTGGATGTATGCGTGTGAAGGGTGCGAGTTGGTATGTGAATGGGTGTATGTGTCTGAGTGAGTTTGAGAGTGTGTACATGAGTCTGTTAAAGTGACCAGCGAGGGTGTGTATATAGATAGCGATACTTTTTGTTTTATATTTCCACCAGTATGCGCAATGACTTTGCAATAGTTGCGAAATCCTGCGACGGTACACAGGGGGCCACACTGGTGGTCGCAGAAAGGCTGCAAATATCGAACGTGTTTTAAAAAAATCTATTTTGGACACATATCTTTTGTCACTAACACCCCCATTTCTCAAACATGGGTTCAGAGTACCTCCACCCTGACCTCTTATGTCAGCTTTGATGGAAATTTTCAGCCCCAGGAACCGTTCCCAATCGATAAAATGGCGACTGCAATTTTCTGTTCAGGTTGCATCCAGCAGATCAGAGTATTCCCACTGGCACTCGCATTCACGATTTACTGTGATTTTACAGCGAAAAGCACAATCTGCGTAACAACATCTACCATTCTGCCAAATTTGGTGTAATACCATCCAGTGGTTTGGGCTGTAGGTTCGACAAACAATTCTTACGGGAATTAACATTACAAAGGCATCCTTATTTCACGCCCCTATTTCTCTGTCCTTATTGCATGGATCACCCCCAAAATTTCCATGGCACAAGAACCTACTTTGACAGTTTGGGGCCGATTACTATGCGGCTCAGCAGTCGGAGCCTTCCGAGCCACATCGTAATGGGCCGGTCAGATTCCTTTCCGACCGCCTCATTACGATGGAGGCGGCTGGAAAGGAAACCTTCCGGTCATTCTGGCTGGCTTCTGACAGGCTCGGAGAGCCCGTCCACCAGTCGGAATCTGGCAAGTAATCTCAAGGGCGGGCCTTTCCACCCTTGAGATTACGATGATGGTTTCAGACATGGTTTCCATGCAGGTCTGTCTGACATGGAAACCATGTCAGAAACGTCTTCGGGGGCCCCTAGCAGCGCCCACTTGGGTGCACGGCCTCCTGTTGGAGGCCGAGGGAGCACCTATGGTGCCCTCCAGTTGATCCCTGCACCTTGTGGCAGGCACTGGGTGCAGGGATGAACTGCGCCTCCCATTTTACTATAGGAGCATGCATTACGGCCAGTTTACGTCTGGAATGCATGCTCCCATAGTAAAATGTAGGAAAGCGACTAAACTGTGTTCTGTCGCATCCTAATGAGGCGGTCAAGACCGCCAACCGGGTGTCAGTCGGTCCCATGACTGATGCAGTGTCGACATCATAATGAGGGCCTTATTTGGGAAAATTTCATGACAATTGGTCAAATGACGCCAAAGTTATAGGCAAATCAAAAAATGCATTTCCTATGGAAACTAGGTACTAACTATAACTACCTACTGGCGACCAATGATTGTTGTTATGTTTCCATAATTTTAATGTGTAAGAGATAGTTGTTGTTTCTTTGTTGTATTTTGCATATTTTTGTCATTTATTTGTGTGCCTTTCAAGTTTGAGTATTGGATCACAATGTTTTTTGTTTTCTATACTTTTTTTAGGATATGTGCATGTCAATATTGCTTTCCTAGGTATGGGGGTCTATTCAAAAACTGCATTTTGTAGTACTACAAACCCACAAGTGAAAATCTCCACCTTCACCAGTCCTATGTTTTTTTATGAGGAGGACATCAAACATGTAAGTTTACTATTTTGTAGTAAATGTTGGAGGGATAAGTGGAATGGATGGGTAAAGGGGTATACTGTTAGTCCTGACAGCCTTAGGGTGGTCTTCCCCCAACTTTTGCCTACCTCCTCCACTTTTCTGACCTCATTTCTGCTGGCTTTAGGACTCTGTACACTTTACCACAACTAAGCAGTGCTAAAGTGCTTGTGTTCTCTTCCCTTAAACATAGTAACATTGTTTCATCCCCAATTGTCATGTTTAATAAACTTATAAGTCCCTAGAAAAGTGGTACCCCATGTACCCAGGGCTGTAAATGAAATGCTGCAAGTGGGCCTGCAGCACTGATTGTGCCACCCATTGAAGTAGCCCTTTAACCATATCCCATGCCTTCCACTGCAGAACCTGTATGCACAGTTTTACACTGCCATGTCAACCTGGCAAAATAAACCTCTTGTCAGACCCAAACCTTCCCTTCTAATACATACAAGTCGCCCCTAAGCTGGACAGCTCAGAGGGCAGGGTGCGATGTTTTTAAAAGGCATGACATGTACTTTTAAGTTTTACATGTCCTTGTAGTGAAAAACTTTCAAAGTCGTTCACTACAGAAAGGCCTATCTCTCCCATATGATAACATTGGGATTACCTTATTACATGTTATACGTGTAATTTCCAATTGGGAAGAGATAAGACCTCAAGTCTGGTATCTTTGGAATACTAATTTAAAATCCTAACTTATGGCGAGGTCAGATTTTAAATTTCAGTTCAGGAAATGCTAATTTTAGAAAGTTGGCATTTCCTTACTTTAGCCATTTGGTGCCTGCCTGCTGCCTGTCTCTGATCAGTCTGGGGTGGGTGACAGCTGGGCTTTTTGTACTCCCCCTAGACAGCCACCCACAGAATGGGAGCTTAGGTGTGACTTGAATGGGCCATCCTGGAGTCAGGGCAGGACGGGAGGACCTCTGTGCACTTCAAAGACCTGTCTTTGAAGTCTCCCCCACTTCAAAGGTGAATAGACATTATATCGAATGATAAATATCGAATTGTAGTAATATCGAAGTTGTAATATCGAATGTCAGATAATATCGAATACATGAATATCGCAATTAAAAATATCGTTATTTTATTTCTTTAAAAAATATCGAAGTACAAAATATAGAATAAGTAATATCGTAAGTAGATAATATCGAATTGTTAGTATTGTAAAAATATCGAAAAAAATATATAAAGGCCCATTACGATACCGGGCGTGGAAAAATCCGCCAGGCATGAAAGCGGCAAAAATCCGCCCGCACACACCGTCTGAACACCG
>CAWUFW010028638.1:0-21065 GCA_963921515.1 Calotriton arnoldi | reverse complement strand
ATTGCCTCCACCCCCCTTCCCAGCATGCCCAATATAATTGCCTGAAATTGAATGGTGACAAAACCGAGGTTATGCTGCTTGGGACTGATATGAATTTCTGGTCCCCTAAATGGTGGCCAGATAACCTAGGCGACTGCCCATCCCCAGTGGACAAAGTAAGAAACTTGGGAGTATTGCTGGACAATAAACTATCTTTGGGCCCCCAGATAAACAAACTCTCTTCCTCGGTGTGGTACATCCTCAAACTAGTAAAGAAACTATCACCTTTTATTCCCCCAGATTCTCGCAAAATATTAGTAACTGCACTGGTCTTATCCAGGTTGGATTATGGTAATGCACTGTATGCAGGGTTACAAATTCAACATCTAAGAAAATTACAGCGCCTACAGAACACTGCAGCTAGGTTGGTGATGGACATTCCCAGATATGAACCAGTTGCCCACAGATTGGGAACTCTCCATTGGCTACCTATTGAAAAAAGGATCAAGTTTAAGTCAGTCTGCCTGGCCTATAAAGCCCTTCATGGAATAGGATCCCATTTCTTAAAAACTCATCTGAAACCTTATGAGCCATCCAGGAGACTGAGATCTAGCCAGGCAAAATTAATTCAGGTTCCAAAATTTAAGCAAGTAAGGTGGGGAGGGAGAAGCTTCCTTCTTCAGGCGGCTAAGACTTGGAACCTTCTCCCTGTTACAATTAAAAACAGCGCGTCGCTACTTTCATTTAGGAAGGAGGTGAAAACATGGTTGTTTACTTTGTAGTTAGTATCATTCTTCGGCAGACCTAGTCTTTTTACAACGATTAGCGCCAAGACGCCTTTGGGCATTCGTGCGCTTTACAAATATACAAATCAAATCAAATCAAATCAAATGCCCATGCTTCCTTCCTTTTGACTCTGCTTCCCTGTGGGGTGGGCTGCCTGTGCTGACAGGATGGCTGGGAGTGTTGTCCTGGCAGTTGTTTGGCTAAAAGTCCCAAGAGTGTCCCTGTGCTTCACACTACATTACCCAGGGTGGAGGTTCTTTGTGGGATCTTGAGTTAGGATGTGAGGCATTGCATTCTCCCAGGTGGGTTCTGTGGAGTTTGTGTTGAGGGGGTGTGAGGGGAGATGCTTGTGACTATGGTCAGTGCTGCAAGTCCTCCTTCCCACCCAGCCAGATATCCCACCATGGAAAGTGCTTCCATTGCAGGGAGTGGAAGTTGTCTCTCAGGATGTCAGGCAGTGGTGTTGTGCTGTTTGTTGGTGCACAGTTCCCAGCAGGGCCTTGTGCTCCCCACAGCAGTAGCCAGTGTCAGCCATCTTGTGAGTCCTTATCCACTCCCTGTGATGTGAGCATGGTTCAGGGTGGTGTTGATGGGCCAGTTGTGAGGCTGTGCGATATCTGTGCCTACTACTCCCATCATGCTATTGCCTCCACCCCGCTTCCCAGCATGCCCATGCTTCCTTCCTTTTGACTCTGCTTCCCTGTGGGGTGGGCTGCCTGTGCTGACAGGATGGCTGGGAGTGTTGTCCTGGCAGTTGTTTGGCTAAAAGTCCCAAGAGTGTCCCTGTGCTTCACACTACATTACCCAGGGTGGAGGTTCTTTGTGGGATCTTGAGTTAGGATGTGAGGCATTGCATTCTCCCAGGTGGGTTCTGTGGAGTTTGTGTTGAGGGGGGGGGTGTGAGGGGAGGTGCTTATGACTATGGTTAGTGCTGCGAGTCCTCCTTCCCACCCAGCCAGATATCCCACCATGGAACGTGCTTCCATTGCAGGGAGTGGAAGTTGTCTCTCAGGATGTCAGGCAGTGGTGTTGTGCTGTTTGTTGGTGCACAGTTCCCAGCAGGGCCTTGTGCTCCCCACAGCAGACGCCAGTGTCAGCCATCTTGTCAGTCCTTATCCACTCCCTGTGATGTGAGCATGGTTCAGGGTGGTGTTGATGGGACAGTTGTGGGGGTGAGCAATATGTGTGACTACGACTCCCATGATGCTATTGGCTACACTGACTTGCCCAGCATACACAGAATTCCTTCCTTTGAGTGGTCTTCACTGTGTGTTGGTGTTGTAGTGGTGGCTACATGTCTGGATGTGTTTGTTAGTTCTATTTGTGCCACTGCCTAGCTGTAGTTGTGTTTGTACATGTGATGACACGGTTAAATGTAACTTTGAGATGGCATGTGTTGTGTTTATCTGACTGACATACACATTTTGGGATGATTCTGTTCTGGTTGCTGTGTAATTGCTATGAGTGCATGGTTTGACTCTCCCCTTGACAGTGATGTGTGTGTGTATTGTGGCAGAATATTGTGTACATTTGTTGTGTACTCACCAGGCTCTGGGATGTTCTCTAGTCCATAGACGCTCACTGGCGGAAGGATGGCCCGCACCTTCTCCTACCAGGGCCTGAGGTATACTGGCTTGGCAGGAGGGCCACTGCCGGTGTATTGGCTGAGGAGGTAGTCCTTCTTGAGCAGCTCCCGTACTCTCCTGCGCACGTCATACCACCTGTTCTGGATGTCAGTCTTTGTGCGCAGACATGGTGATTGTGCGTTCACCCTGTTGATGATCCTCTCCCACATCTTGGTTTTCTGGGAGATGGGGGTCTGTTGGACCAGTGTGCCAAACAGCTGTGGCTCTACCCTGAGGATCTCGTCTACCAGGACTTCCAATTCACAATCTAGGAACTTGTGATTCTTCTTGGGGGGCATGGTGATGGGTGGTGATGGTGAGTGATGTGTGTGTTGGTGTGCAGGTGAGGGTGTGTGGGTGTGTGTTTTGCTGGGTGTATGTGAGGTAGCTATTTGTTGGTGTGCTGATGGTGTGTGGCTTGTGTGAGGGATGAGCTGTGGGTGTGTGGTTGCTGTCTGTTGAGTGCTGGCAGTAGAATGGCATTTGCAAAGGATCATGGTTGGGATTTGTGTCCTTTATATGGGTGGAGTTGTGGGTGTGTCTTTGTTCTCTGTCCCCACCCCCCAGTATTTATTGGCTTTGTAATTGCTTGTTTGGCCTTTTTTTGTGTATTTTTCCTTAGTACTTTTTGTGCATGTTGGAAACGTTCTTGTGACCGAGTCGGACCCTGCATTTGTCTCGTACGGTCTTCTCCGTTTCGTTCACGCTGTGTTTGTGCAGTTTTCTATGCTGTGTACGCGTCGGTCGCGGTGTTTTGTGTTACTTCGGCTCGGTTTGGTATGCGTGTCGGTCGTACGGCTTGTCCTCCGTTCGACTCGGTCGTGGTTTTCGCGCCTTGCATCGTACTTAGCGGTTTGGAGTTCGCGTGTACGTTTCGGTTGGATTTGTTCCGGGTGCGTGTCGGTCGGTTCGATTCGCGTTTTTTCCGGCCGGATTGCTGTTTTCCGTGCGGCTCGGTCGTTCGGCTTGGGTTCGGTACGTGTCGGTCGGATTTTGCACGCCTTGCATCGTACTTGGAGTGTCGGGCGCCACAGGTACGTGTCGGTCGGAATAAATTCCGGCTCCGAGTCGGTCGGTGCTTTTTCCGGCCCGAATCGGAATCGACCCCTTAGATGTGATAAAGAATGTTAACAAGTCATGATTCTGGGCTGTTTCCCTTCCTTAGGGTACTTTGCACTTATGTTCCTGCCTTTAAAAATTCATGACTGCACCATTCCCAAATCTACCTCTGCTTCAGGATGCCTTCTCTGTGATATCTTGTTATGCCTGAACAAGTGGTTCAATGGTGTAGAATGATGCAATATTCTTGAATATAAGAATTCATTTTGTCAATTTCAAACCAAACAAGTATTGGGAAAGCCTTTTGGCTTTGGCAGACTTGCTGTGTTCTGTCATGGTTTTTGCAAATCTTTATTGTTGGGGAAGCCACCAGGCCCTTAAAAACACAACAAAAAAAACATTGGCTAAAAGGAAAAAACAATTTTTATGGTCTTAAAAAAGCACACATTACTATAGTAGTCCTTGTGTGGATGTGCTCCTTGTGAAAGGGTAGCATGCCACAACTCACTTTGAAGTCAGCCAATGTCTGAAGTGGCCTGACTCACTGCCCCATCAGGCATGGTGGAGTGGGTGGAAGAAAAATGTGAATAACACAATAACAAACTAATAGATGACGTTAAGTTTATAATATTACTAAAAGCAAAAAGTAGTGGCTAACACCAGACCTAGAAAAGTCAATCGGACAGGAATTGCCTTTGCTAATGTTTTATTTTATGTTTTTGTAAATCTTTTTTACAAAATAGATTAAGAGGGATTGAACAGATATATAAATATAGAGACTTGCAAAGACAGCTACATATAGAGAAGGTTGCATAGATAGATTGATACAGACAGTTGCATAAACAGAGATAGTTGCATAGATAGATAACCAGATAGAGAAGGTTGCATAGTTAGATAGATATGGTTGCATAGATAGATAGCAAGAGAGAGAGAGGGTCGTATACACAGAGAAAGTTGTATAGATACAGATGGATGTATGGATGGACAAGTACATAAATAGACAGGTAGATAGCCTGGTTGACAGATAGGTAGACAGACAGACATGTAGTCAGACAGTTAGAGAGACAGACAAGTAGACGAAAGACAAGTGGATAGACAGACAGATGGACAGATAGATACAAAGATAATTAGGATAAACGTCACAGCTTTAATTAGTAATATAATACATGGGATTCTGCAACCCCTGCATAAATGCATGTCTCTAATTTCTTTATAATCGGAGACTACTTACACATTCAGTCATCAATTACAAATGAAATATGTCAGAACTCGACTGTAATAAGTTATTGTAGTCGAGTTCTGATGTCACAATGCCTGCCGCTAGAGCCAGCAGCCGAGATGAAAGGCAGGTCAGATCACAGAGTAGCTGTTTAAAGTAATGAAAAAGAAACCTTTTCTTTCTTCTGCTCTATTTTTCTACCTTACAGTGACTTGTAGAAAGAATGTGATTATTTTTTGCATTCCTTAGATAATGATAGAAAAGTTAGAATGTTTCTACACATTGTGTTACTGCAGCCTTTTTTTTATATGGACTTGTAGTGAACTGTTTATAATATCTTTTTGCAACAAATATCTAGAAGTTTTTTGATGTGTTTAATTTTGCACTAGTTGTCCTATTTTTATTCTTCATCTTTGCAAACATGTTCCCTCTTTCTGAAATAGCGACGCACCAAGTTTTTAAGTGGTTTGTGGGAAAAGTGATGGGGTGACCATGTATTATATGGAATAAAGTACCCCCTGCCGTACATGATAAGGATATTGCAAGTCCCTCCGGAGTTCCATAACCTTATGAGGGAACTCGGCCTTTGGCCTAATTCCTCTATATGTCTATGGAACTCCTCAGGTGACTTGCAATATCCTTATATTGCATGGTAGGGGGTACTTTATCCCTTATGTAAAGAACAGTTTCAAATGGACACAATCTTTAAAAATGATAAATAAAACTTCCAAAAAGAAATGGACACAATCTGATATGCTGTGAAATAGCAGTAGTGAGATAAACCAAGGACACTCCAAAGGGAATTTACAACATCATTAGCAGGAGAGTGGGACCAATGATACTTGAGCGTGCCCTGTTGCTCACATCAAAAGCAACATGAAGAGCTGGTGAAATGTGTCCTGCTATCACACCAGGATCTAAACACAAAGGCCACAGTAAAGTAATAATACAGTAAAAAGAAAAAAACACTAGCACGGAAGGGGACTAACTTCCATCTGGATGTGCTCCTTGTGAAAGGGCAAAATGTAGTCACTCAAAAGTAAAGCCAGCTGGTGGCAGAAGTAGGCTGACCATTCCCTAGTGCTGTATGCTGCAATGGGAGGACGCAAAATGTGAATGACAACAACAGACGAATGGTTGAAGAGGGCTGGCTCAAAATCCCTTCATATAAGAATATTATGCATATAATTTTAGTTCAATCAAAAGGCCTTGCCTAATATCAGATCGGAAAAGGAATCATTTAAAAGAGACCATCAATAAATTAGAGTGGATTTAGCCAAGCATGTACATATACAAGTGTAAAGTAAATGTGTACTGGTTTGTTTCTCACGATCTTTAAATTTACCTCCCACCACATTCCATAATTAAAAAGCCCAAACAAGCCTCCTTTTTAATATTTGAAGGCATTAAAAAGGATCCTTTTTACATTGGTGCCCGAAATGAGCCTAATTTTTTCATTCTCTTTAGGACCTGATCACAAGAATTTGCTAGCAAATGCTATCCATTTCAAGCTGCATAATGTGTGTGACAAGCGAATGTGCAGTGGTTTGTTAAAGGTTTTTCTCTGTGCTGTCCTTATTTACCATTGACATTTCACTGCATTTGAAAAAACAGCTAATGTTGCATGAAAAGAAAACTGATTATCTTTCTAAACTGCCTCCAGTTCTGGGGATTGGCAGCACCTGCTGCACATCTAGTTCCCATGCCCCCGACAGAATGTTCCAATGTGTTCACAGCCCGCCATGCGAAACGACCTGAATCGGTTATTTTTAGGTCTGACATTAGCCATGACCTTTTGATTTTAGTACACTGGTACATGTGATATACTTATAGCGACTTTTAGGTAGCACTCTTTATCCATTGGTCTGTTGTGCCATTTCCAATTTTCCTCTGCTCACAACAGCACACAGCATGGGGCAATGGGACAGCCCACTTCAGCCACAGGCTAACTGCACTGAGACAGTATTTTGCTTTTTCATGAGGAGCACACCCACACACAAAGTAGTTCGCATCATTGTCAGGGTTATTATGGAATGTGTGCTTCTTGCGATCAAAAAATATGCTTGCCAATTTTTAAAATATATTTTGGAAAGGGCTCGGTAGGTCCTACCTACAATTAAGTTTTATAAAAATGTGGCAAAACAAAATAAGCATCAGATCAAAGTCAGATCTATTCACTTTGTCAATACTTCTTACATAGAGTGGGCAGAACTATAAAACCCCATAAGAATGCCTATTAGGTAAAAGTTTAAATGCAAAAATGTTCCCTCAGAAGTCAATTGGTCATTAAAATGATCCCACCACATATCATCAATATATCACTCAGGTATTATAACAAAGGCATATTGTTGTTAACGTTACATGACTCAAATACTTCTCGGTTAAACTCGCCACTTTTTGAACATTCCAAGTCTGTTCCAAAATACATTCCCAGTGGGCTTGTTTCAGTTTTACTTTGACAGTCTTTGCCATTTTATTGGGAGAGAGCCATACCTTTTCCATTTTAAGAGACTCGCACAATACCTTTATCTTTCTTAACCAGGGGGTATGAACTCTCTTGTCCAAACTAAGAATCTCCTCTACGGTTTTTCTATAAATCTCGGTTCAGCAGTGTTCCAGATTCTAACCCAATGCATTACGAGTTTTAGTGGAATCACATGATCAATGCTTTTTAATGCTCGATCGAATCGAAGTGGGAAGAGGAGGTGCTTCTTTGGAGATCAAAAAAGGGACCTAATAAACTGATTTTCAGCAGCACTGAGTGAAGACATATCAGTCCATCCCCAAAGCTCTGCCCCATAAACTGCTACTGACAGGGCCTTAGCCATGTATACCTCCAGAGCTAAGGTTGCTGCTCCACTGGAGGTAACCTCATACGTCTTTCCTATGGCCATCGCCCTTTGGAGCAGAATTGTTCAGCGTTTCCTTAACTGTGGTGCCCATTGGACATTCTAACACCCAGACAGTCAAAGGTCTTTACTCGCTCCAAGGGTGCCCCCTCTAACCTCATTTTACCTTTAAAGGGGTGAAGGGGTTTAGAGCTATAAATTCCGATTTTGCTGAATTTATCTCAAGACCTCTTGTACGGCAAAAAGATAAAAAATGGTCTAGCAGTAGCTGTAATCCACGCGATGTTCGAGATATTAAGGGCATATCATCAGCAAACATGAAAATAGGGACATTAATACCTGCTGATTTTGGTGCGTTGTGATTACATTTTGCTAGCCATTCTACAGCTCCATTTATATATAAACTAAAGAGGGTAGGGGCCAGCACACACCCTTGCCTAACACCACAACTGATACTTATCCTAGATGTAAGGACCCCACCCACATTCCACCTAACCAGGGCATTCGATTCAAAATGTAGAATTTTAAAAATTCCCACGAGATCCTCCGGAATTCTCTGAGCGGCCTAAAGTAATGCCTCTGAAGGACTTGTTTAATATCATGGTTACACATTTGTTCAACAGTACCATAAGGGCACAAGATCAGTGCCCGTCTATTTCTGGTGCCTTGCAGCAGTTTTAAGATCTTCTTATAGTTTCTCATGCTCAAATGGGTGCCATTTCTGATATTTATAGGCTTCCCTCGTCTTAATTGCTTGATTTTGCATGCTAGAAAGTGTCACTCATAATTACACTGACATTATGGAAATGACACACATAAGCACTCTGAAACCTTGGCAGCTATGAGGATACACTGAGAAATGAGGAAATACCTGTGGAATCAGCACTTCTGTTTCCCATTCCTCCAGTAATTCCCTATTTTGCCCTGGATTTTCATTCTGAAATTTTCGCTCCTAAAAGCAGAAATGCATTAAAAGCATCCACACACCTTGTTTAATACAAAATATGTCAGCTAAAAGGAACCTGCTGGAATGGGTCCGACTGCTCATGGTTCGGAATACACAATGTTTAGCCTCGGTTAGGTTATGTCATAATCTATGATGATGCTGCTCCTTTTATTTTCTCTATTTATTTGTTTGGGTTTTTCTCCTACAATTAGACACATTGAAAGTACACTGAAGATACTTTGAAAGGATGCTCAGAGGTTCTCATTGGATAAATTCACAAATTTTACATTAATCAAATGTGGAAGCCACCAAGGCATGGAATAAGAATGCGTGGAAAGATCCAACATTATTTAAAACCTCGACGGATAGACAGGTAGTAAATCCATTACGGATACCGCTTTTGCTGCTGTGGGAATGCTTGGTCTGGTCACTTCAGCACTTAAGGCTCTGAGCAGGCCATTAGCTAGGCTTCGTTTCATCCTGTGCTTATCATGGTGTTCTCCTTTAAAGAATGGACGCCAAGCTTTGTGTTTCTGGGTTGCATTTGGATTGGATTTCATTGCAGTTTTCCAGATCCAGCATGCTTAAAGGCTGATCAATAGCTGGATGGGGAGACTGGAGGCCCTTGGCTAATTTATTGCATCCTCAGACTTAGAGTCTGTTGAATGGCTACTAGCAGTGATCCGAGGGCCCCCACACTGTGTCTTCTATGGTCTAGTTGAGACCTTGGCCACACGCTGCATGCATGACATTATGGCCCAGACAATGCACCTGTAAAGGAACTCAGTTAATATTTAGTTCCCCACATACTTTTGACTTTTGTTTCCTTACTGACTTTCATCTTTTCCATTCTGCCTCCATTTCCTTTTTTATTTTATTATTCCGTCCTTGCTCTTTACACTATCTATCTAATTTTCCCTCTGATCCCTTTTTCCTTTCTTTTTGTCTTTCCACTTATACTGCCCCTTCCTTTCTTTCTGCCACTGCGCCTTTCATCTTTACACTTTCTTTCTCATTTTCTACAGTCTTGTATTAAAAGTTGCTCATCTTCCATTCTCACCTTTTTCCCAACCCATTTCTTTGTACTTGCCCCCTTTTCTCCTTTCTTCACACTTCTGATACATCTCATTCTCCATTCTCTTTCAAGATTCATCTCTTTGTTTTCTTTCACAATGTCGCCTTTACACCTCCCTCTTTACACATTCTGTCACATTTTCTCCCCAATTTTTCACTTTCTTGCTCTCTCTGCCTCCACCCTCCTCTATTCAATTGCAATGAAGCCACCAAAAGAAGTAGAATGCTGTTCACGACAATTACTGACAAAAATGTGATGGATGGAATCCTTGAATTAATCTCAGCCACTAAAACCAAGTTGCACCCAACTGAAGAGCCGTAACTCGGGTGAAATCTGTCTTGGGTTGCTTGTGTTCCAGTTCAGCATGACTTGGCTTGGAAGTTCGGGCTGGGCTGTTTCTACTGAAGCAGGACCATGACTGATTTACATATCACTGGGTCTTATAACATAAAATAACATAACATAACATGTATTTGTAAAGCGCACGTTCACCCAGAAGGGTTTCTTGGCGTTGAATAACAGATGTTATTGTTACCCAACTCAATGGCACTCATTTTATCGACCGCAGAAGGATGAAAGGCTGAGTGGACCCACCAGAATTTGAACCTGTGACCATGAGGTCAAACACAGGCCAATAGAGTGGACGCATTAGTCCACTAAGCCACCAGACCCGGTTTGGGGGGGCAAGCGGGACAAACAATGACTGACTGCGATGCAGACCCAAGTTTTGTTTATTTTAGTGCGCCAAACTGTCTGAGGGGAATGTCCAGAAGTGGGTCCTGTGCTCACTGTGCCACTGGAACCAAGCTGCACCTGATTGAATAACCCAAACCAGAGCAAAACCGGTTTTAGTCTGCTTGTAATCCGGTTCAGAAAGGGCCTCGCTTGGCAGTTTGGACCAGACTCTTCCTATTGGAGCAAAACCAAGACTGATTTGCATTATGCTGGGTGTATATCCGAGGCGGCATGGTGGGCAAGAAAATGATGAACAGGGGTGTGGCTCGAGTAATTGCCACTGGCTAAGATCAATTCAAATATTCCATCAATCATTTTTTTTTTGTTTTAACATTAGTTCAAGACAATATTCCTGTTATTTGCCAAGAACAATAAGCAAGATCCAGTTCAAACCTGGCTCAATAACCTGAACCTAGACGGCTTCGAACCCCAACTTTCACCGAATGCCAAGTCACTTTAATTCACCCTATACACCAATCTTACCCATTGGAACACAATGCTAAAAACATAGATGGCCTCGTACCAGCCTTCTTTAAAGAAAGGCAAATCATTATATCCAGAAAGCGACTTCAGAGCTGCTGTTCATATCCTTCTGGATGGTGTAATGCCCTACTCCATAGTCTCCTATACGGCACACACTGGCACCGCTTGGGGCATCCTACAAGCTGTTACACATCTTATCCAGGGCCTGAAGAAATTGATCACATCAACCCCATCAGGATGAAACTCCTTTCGCTTCCCTTGCCGGCCCACACCATCTTCAAAACCAGATGCATCATTTAAAAAGCCAACACGACAAGCACCCCAGCTTATTTTTCAGACAAGCTCACCATCTCTGGTGGATCTTGGCACACCCGCAGCCAGGAAACTATCTGATTGCAGGCTAAGAAGTGTAAAAAAGAAAAAAAAACAAGAGAACAGGCCTTTTCCATCTAACCCACGATCTCTAAATACATCCCTTTATCCATCAGGACCGCACCAACACTGCTTTTAAAAAAATATATATATATTTTTTATTTTTAGAATTTTATATAGCGCGAACTAGACCCGAGGCATCGGGTATCGGAGCGCTTTACTTGAGCACCAGTTTCGTTACAGATGTTACAGATGGACACATTCATTTTTGTTAGGCACAGGGAGATTAAGTGATTTGCCCAGAATCACAGGATGTTGAGCGTCGTTGCCGAGACTCGAACCTGGTTCCCCACCTTCGAGGTCGACCGCTCTAACCATAAGGCTGCATCCTCTCCCCAAATATAGAAAGAGTTGAAGACTCACCACTTTAAAGAATACTACACCATAATCCATTAACTATCCTCAACCTAGCTCCATCTCCAATTACTAATAGTTTTTTTGCTTGTCCTTCATCACATACAGTGCTGCATGGCCTTTTGGGTAGGTTCACGCTATAGAAATACCATCTACGTACATTTACTTTATCTCAATTCTGCTTCTCTCTCTCTTCAATTTCTTTCCAACCCCTTTTTTCTATTCTCCTCCTTCACCTATTTCCCCCTTTCCTTTTTCAGGATCTTTCACTTGTACATTCCAGTTACTCCTTTCCTGTTACTACTCCTGGCTAACTCACATCCCTGGTCTTACACAGAAAGGCCTTTTCGCCTAGGCTTTTATCCCAACTCACATAAGTCAAAAGAATGGGTCATATCTTAAGTCACTATCTCTAACACTCTGGAGCAAACTAGAATGATGAAAAGCTTTCATGAAGATTCTGAAATACTGCACACTTACAGGAACCATATGTTCATGCACAAGATGTCTTGGGAGCCAGTCAATAATCAGCATACAGGTCAAACAGTTAAGAACTGCAGCCAATATTTATAAATACATATAGAATTAGAGTCTCATCAGTAAGTTGATGTATGCCCCCACAAGTGATGGATTTTTCCAACATAACCTCGAAGACAAACAGTTTTGGGGGTCAGCATAGCAGCACAGGGCCTGCTGAGGAACAGCAGATATCTACGTCTGTACAAAATCCTGAAATGGTGGATGAAAAATATCTAGAAGGCATTGAGGTCTTGTATGACCCTCATAGTACCTTTAAACCAGGTAAAAATCAAACTTGTTATATCCAGCACTTAGAAACTGCAAATCTATGGTGTTGGGCAATGAAGAAGGCAAACATTAGCAGGAGCAATTAGTTTGCCCTTCGTGTGCAAACGCATGCCAACTCATGACACTGCAAACTTGTGAATATAACTGTCAGTGTTCTAGCAGCAACAAAAGACAGGCTGTACAAAGAAATGACAAATAGCCAAAGCAAATTTGTGCATGCCTGTGTATGCATGAGCTTGCACAATGGACTAAAACTGTTGGCTTTGCAATGCTTATTTCAAATGTTTACAATGTTTAAAGGTAGAAAATGAAAACTAAGCTCATGTGAAAGTTCATTCAAACGTTGCTTTATACCCTGGTGTAGGCATTCTCTTTCTCCTTTTTAAAACGGCCATCTGCAAAGTCAATAGGTCTGGCTTTAATGTGTTACTTCCAACATTTTAGAAGAGAAAAATGGGAGAATGTATTTCCTCCATTCATTTTTATTGAAGTAGAGTCAAATCAGGAGTCCCCCCCACCCCCTCACCCCTCCCCCCCAGCACTGAGCCATTTTTTGGCTATTTGGGGTAGTTCGCACTTAGGGCTCCATAACTATTTATCCACATAAGGTATCTACACCAAATTTGTGATCTTTTTTCCAGCATCCTGGAGATTCTAAAAGTACCCAGCGTTTGTGGACTCCCCAGGAGGGGACAGAGAAAATAGGCAACATTTAGCTAAATTTTGTGTTTTAGGGAAAGAAGTGCTCTGGATAAAAGTGTCTGGTTTTTCTTTTAAAAATCAAATCAACATATGGTTTGCTGTGCTAAAGTCCTCAGCTTTCAGGAACATGCACAGCTGAATAAAAAAACTATTTCTTACCATGGTTTTGGCATTTTTCAACTGATCTGTTTTTTGCAAAGTGGGTAGCTGTGGATTTTGGGCCCTAGCTCAGCCGGCACCTAGGGAAACCTAGGAAACCATTACATTTTTGAAAACTAGACACCTAGGGGAATCCAGGATGGGGTGACTTGCATCAATCCCATGTGGTATTTTTACCCACAATGCCCTGCAAGCCTCAAACTTTGCCTGAAATCAAGAATTTTCCTTACATTTCTGTGATGGAAACTTCCGGAATCCGCAGGAATCCTCAAAATTTCTACCACCCAGCACTGCCGCACTGTGCTGATAAAAACGCTGCCCAACCTGTGTGGCTGGGGCTAGTGCTCGTGACAGGAACAAATCAAACCAAGGACAATGGGAGCCCTTGCGTGGGGACTCCTATTGCCCTCGGACCCAAAGGGCAGCATTTCACCTTAGTACATCAGATTATATCACAGCATAGACAGACATTTATTAAACGTTTTTCAACATAAACTTAGAAACATTAATGGCTTGCCCCTCAAAGACAATACATTAATGAACTAAGACGCATGTCAGTAGTCATTTAAAGCCTAAACATGGCCTAGATTTTCATTATAGATGGAGCAATGTTATAGTCTATTAAATCAAACATAACATGTGATTGTGCTCATATGTGATAAAAAAGAAGAGGGAGGCTCTGTGAAAAAAAATGTTTGCCTAGGTTCAGATAATTTGGACAAGCAGGGAAGCCGGTATTGATTACAGATTTCTCATTAGTTTCACATTTCGACATTCAGCAACCAGATGTATATGTCTAACTCTTCCGTTTTACATCTGAAGGCACTGTTTGTACTTTTATTCTTGGCAACAAAAAAAACAGACTTAGCAGGCCCGACTCTGGGCCCCCAAGTATGCCAACTCACCTTCCCCCCTCCACCCCCGAAGCTATGCCCCTGGGTGGCCCTTCTCGAAAGTTCTGTATTAGTTAGTATTAGTTCCAGCAGGCTCGTTGTGGCGTACTGATTAATTGTATTTTTAATTTTGTTGACTGGACGGCTGCCCCCTGCTGGGACAGCATTCATAGGGCAGCACTTTTGCGGATCATAGTTATAACTTATTTTATGGATCTTTTCCAAAGATTTTGTTGTAACTATGTATGTTGTTTTTTACTGTATTTTAACTGTTTTTGTGTTGAGCAAACAATAACATAAGTGAATATGAAATGTCTAGGACTATGAAAGTAGTAGGTGGATTGATCGGACTACCCCAATCACCAGTTAATTCCCAATATATATGCAGAATAAAACACACAGGCCTGCAATAAATCTAAAACAAGGAAATTTGCTTGTAACAGAGGTGCCTGACATAGGAAGTAAATGTCTAATATAGAATGTTATTCCATGTAATGGAAATACAACATACTTCCTCAGGTAGAGCTTCAAGGGTGTGTTAGTGAACTTTTGGAAGTCCCGAAGGGACTTGATCTCTCTCCAAACTTTGATGATGGTCTTAAGCAGGGATCTGTCCTTTTCCTGCTCAGCATCACGCAATCTTCGAGTCTGCCTACAAAAACAGAGATACAAAAGCAGCACTTTAAACACTTAAAGACATGAAACCTCACAAGGCTAAAACACAGGATGAAAGAGTGCACAGTAACTTCAGTAGGAAGTGGTATCTTAAAAGTCTGCAATTTAATCCCTGGAATTATGACAACAATCTGAATTCAATTACTACCAATGCCTATGGACGGTACAATGGCAGCCCTATTCTCCAAAAGACCTATTTCGAGCAGATGTTTGTAAAGCTTCAATTCTCTAAAAGCAAGTGAATGCTAAGAAGTTGCACCAGGGTCTGAGTGGCCTATACAGAAATCTGGCAGTGCCAAAGGGCCTGGTCTGACAGGTTAGTGAGTGGGTTGTTTTCTTGGCTGTTTGTGGGCCCGATTTATGGTCAGGCGGGTTGGTTTTTACTGTTGATTTATCTAACATTACTAAAAACACTCCCTGCAGCGAGCACAAATGCATGTTGTCTCCCATCCCTTGAAAAATACCTATATTGCTTGTCAATACAAGTTCAAAACGGTCCTGACTTGCAACTGTGGGCAACAGTTTTAGCAATCTGATTCGAAAATGGGTGACACTTTCAATTTGGTGCTCGGTCCTAATCTTCTGTCCCAGTCTGACCCTGGGTTGCACAGCCATTTTGCAGATCCAGAGAGACTGGGAAAAAAGATGATTTCTATTTCACACTATAACAAAGAATATAAAAAGGCCCCAAAGATGTGGTTCTTTAAGGAGACAGTTGCCAGTATCAAGTTCAACTTAAGGACAAGTTTCCCTGCAACAGGGGATCAGGTCTTCCGACTACCACATCCATAATGACACAACCCAACATCTCAAGGACTGATACTCCTGTTCCCCAACCCTACTACTAGGGGAGCCATTCCTTGGTAGCAGAGGCGGCCACAGACCTTCCACTCAAAGAATATCTAACGCTCTGAAGTAGCTGCAAGGTCAAAGACACAGCTGATCACATATATGATTCAAAGCTCCCCGAGGGTACCCATAGGCATTCCCCGTTTAGTAGGTTGGCCAAATTTATAAAGCTTAAGGCATAATCACGAGATGCCCAATTCACATAATTTGTTGTGTCCCCTAATTCGAAGGAGTTGAATCAGAAAACGAACATACTCACAAACATCTCTCATATCATTGGTGCCCCTATTCCAACTAAAATCTTTCAAAAACTGGTAATGTGGCAGCTTCAATGGTACCTTTAGCTTTAACATTGTTCATCTTCCCTATATACAGGCTTCTGGAAATTTCTTTCGGGCCAGAAACTCTTTTTTGGAATGAGGCCTTGAGGATAGTCAATGAAGCAACAAGTTTCTTATTAGTTATGCTTACACCTTTGCTGGCATTTGTCACCATACACCATGCTATCCTAGAACGGTTGGCCGGCACGAGCCAGTGCAGAATCATGCAGCATGGTAGTTGAGGCACGACAAAGGTGACCCACTGCAGGACTGGTCGCTCTTGGCTTCTCTCTCATGCAGTACACTTTGCTAGGGTGTTACTCAACCAAAACATGTTCAGTGTCTCCTCCTGGACAGTCCCTCCTCCAGCACCTGTTGGCGCTTGAGTGCTTGGGTACCCAGCTTGAGACGCTTTGATTTGCATTATGGGCGAGCAATAGTTACTTGGACCCAAAGACTCTGTTGTTGTTAGATCCTAAGACTCTGCTGCCAGATCCATCAATGGTACTACTCTGGATTAATTTTGGGCTTGGAGATTGGGAGAAATTTCGAGGGAAATTGATCGAGTGGAACGTAGATTGTCTTTGGATGTGGGGGAGGGCTCTAGTACTCTGTTAGGGACCTAGCCTGCTCAAGATTCACATATAGAGCCTCAAATTCAAACCTGTACGGAGGCTATCCATAGTTCCTCCAATGTGTCTTTGGAGGACCAAGAGCGACTGAATGAGAGTGCTTCACCGCATATTCTTAATACCAGCATTTGTCTACCTCTTGCCAAAAGGAAACTCCAGCCAAAGTGTATTGCTACCGTAAAACATATTCACCAAAGAATCGGGATTCTCTTGCTAACTTTGACACCTTGGTTGCTAGTAACTCTGACTGGGATCATGTGTTTAACAAACTTAAAGATATCAGTTTACAG
The DNA here is from genome assembly GCA_963921515.1 of Calotriton arnoldi. NCBI lineage: Eukaryota > Metazoa > Chordata > Amphibia > Caudata > Salamandridae > Calotriton > Calotriton arnoldi. The sequence continues at coordinate 4,196 of CAWUFW010028638.1, read as the reverse complement.
TGTGTTATCCCTATAGTGGAAATGTTGCTTTCACTATAGAGTCTGCTATGTCTGATTTATCTAAGACTACTGGGACTATAAATGCATCCATTAACCCCTCTCCTTCTATTGGCCCTAGGGTCTTAGCTACTAATGATGTAATCACTAGTGTGGTTAAGTCCCATGGTTCAGCCCCAGATTACCCAATTCCAAACTTGCCAATAGCTATTGCGGCCCCTCAACAGCCCCACCAACCCTGAAGGTCTATGCCCCTCTGGCCTCAATGGGAGATGGGAGGCCACATAGTAGCAAAGCTTTTTCTACAGCAGTTGGGTTAGCTGGATGGTGAGGGGGAATCAACCGGTGAAAGGGTTGCCAAGCCTAAACCTACCCCCCGCCTGCCACCCATATGTGGCAATCATGGTAGGCATACTCCATATTAGCTCAAGTGATAATGAATCCACCTCTCAACTAAAACAAAAGTCTGCCACTGGCTTAGTAACTATGCTAACCTTAACACTGCTGATTATAACGACATCTTATTGGCTGGATGGGTTGGCCCCATGTATAAAACTTTACCTGTGGACTGTATCGTTATAAATTGTAGGTCACATACTTTGGCCAGGCGCTTGATTTATAGCACTGCTCCAATGCCTTCAAGGCATACGGGAATTAAAATTCTCCCGCTTGGTTTCTCTTATCAGTACTTACAATTTAAACATTCACCACCAGTTAACATGAGATCTCATCCTTTACAGCAATATGCGGTACCTACTGCTAATAGATTTTTCCCTGAGAAGATTCGGATCAGAATGACTGACTCCAGCACACTCTTTCTTACCCAAGTAGTCTTAGGGTTTGTACCCCAGCTCCCAGTTTATCCCATTTACTGCACAATGAGACCATTCTCAGAAATGATACAGGACCAGTTTTTAGGGTTCTTAGTTGGAATGTTGCAGGAATTAGGGACAAGATTCAGGATCAGGAATAGCTTAATTTTGTCACCCAGTTTGACACACTTATGCTGCAAGAAACCTGGGCTCAGGAGCCAGTTGTTTGGAACGGTTTGGAAGCTATAACGTGGCAGCGATTCCTTCTCCTGGTCACAGAACGTGTGGCGGTCTATTCACTTTGGTCCACATCTCTAAACAGCTGAAGGTTGTACCTGTCCCCCTTAGGCATGCGGGGATACAGATACAGATTTTATGGGTGGTTTCTTCCCGTGAGTTTCACTTTTTTCTGGTAAATTTTTATAATTCAGTCAGGGATCTTGGGTGACAGATTGAAACCCTATTTCAAGTGATTTCAACCCTTGAAGCTAGGTCGCTTGCATATTTTAAGGCTTTTAATATTATACTGGGCGGGGATTTTAATGCAAAGCTGGGTGAAAACCAAATTGATAGTTAACCTGTTTTGGTTGAAGACTCTTCTTTGTACATCGACCTCCGACCAAAGCGGGCGTAAGTTTCTTGAAGCACTTGGGCATGCAGGCCTATGTAATGTGATGACAAGGGGGCTAGCTCACCTGTTGAACTATCTACATTCGTTGGATGGGGTAAAGGGTCCATTATTGATTATGTGTTTATATCTAGGACCCTTGTGAATTCTGTGAGCTCAGGGGTTGTGCATGAATCTTGTTTTAGTGATCATAACCCCACAGAAATAAGGGTAACAACAATAACAGGCCCCAGCCCAGACCCTGTGATGGGCCTGATTGGCATTACGGTTAAGGACAAGGGCTAAGGGTGCAGTGGCATAATCTTCCAATTTCTTCTCTGTTTGAAAACTTATCATGGAGCCTTTATTATCTTCTGATTCATTCCCTATAGCGGTCTTGGATGCTTTTGCCCAATTGAATAGTTCTGCCAATGACATCATGAGGGAAATGTCTGGTAGGAGCCCAGCTGTACAATTTGCCTGGTTTGTTAAAGCCTGCAGGTTGGCCTTTAATACTAAGCCTCACAATCAGCAGAATATTACAGAGGCAAGGTTGGTATATAAATTAGCAATCCGAAAGCGAAAAGGTGATCCGAAAGAGGCTTCTTGGGAGCGGTTGGTGTCTAGTTGTGCCTCCAGGGACTCTAGGGGTTTTTGGGCCATTCTCAACGGACAGTCCACTGTGGCTGCTCTCAATGACATAGGTTCTACCATTAGACCAGAGCACTGAGTGTCTCATTTCATTAGGGTTTACGCTCTTGATATGGTTGTCCCTCTGGCTTTGGATGATGAAAGCCACTTGTACCCATTGGAGATTAGGTTTGATTTTGAGGAGGTATACATGGTATTCCTGGCCAGTCCATCCAATAAAGCACGTGGTCCAGACAGGATACCTGTGGACCTCTATAAGGCTGAGGCCCACTTGGGCCCCCATCTTAACTAACGCACATAATGCTGCTGTGCAGGTGGGACTCCCCCGAAATTTGCAATAATATTACCTGTTTTTTAAAAAGGGAATAGACAAGATCCCACATGTTACAGACCAATTTCCTTATTAAACTCAGTGGTGAAGGTTGTGGGTTGCATTATCTTACTGTGTGTGGAAAATTGGGCCCAAGCAAACAACATACTCTGTCCAGTCCAACATGGGTTTAAGGAAGGCAAAGGTACTGTGGAGCAGTACCTGAACTTAAACCTGCTGATTGGAAAATCTGTGGTCGCAAAGCAAGGGTCCATTTAACTTGCATTTATGGACATGAGCAGTGCTTTTGACCGGTGAATAGGTCACCGCAAACTTGGCGGCACTAGGGCTACTTATTTCACTAGTCAATTTTTTGAGGGCTTTACACATGGATGTGAATGCTTCAGTGAAATATGGCAGGAGAAAGGAATGCATGGAATCTTTTGGCCTCCCACGTGGGGTGAGTGCTGGTGCCTATTCTTTTTCTATTGTGTATGAATGGTTTGAACACCCATCCAGCCGCTCACTGGAAAGATCTGCCCAAGGTAAAGGCAGTTTTCCCGCCTACCCTGCTCTACGCGGACAATGCTGTGCTGCTGGCCCAAATGGCTAATGGTCTTAAAATGCTTGTTGACCTTTTTGTTAGCTTTATGAATGAGTTGGATGTGAACAGCAGCAAAACTCACTATATGGTGTCAGTGAGGAAATCTTCCAAAACTAGACAAATCCCCCTAAAGGAGATGAGGGTTTCTAGGTGCCTGCTTTTCCCTATCTGGGGGTTATATTCGATCAACTGAATGGCTGGTTCACATGCATATCTAACTGCTGCTCTCGCGTCTCTCAAGCTTGTAGCACTTTTTTTTAGATTTTCAGCATCAACTGGTAATAAACTCATCCTACCTCTACTGCTGATCTATAAAATGATGTTGTATTCCGCTTTAGGTGTCCGTATATAGGTTTTCCTGAAACATGTCCTTATAAAGGCACAATTCGCATTGCCCTTATATAGGCATAGAATCCCAGTCCTTATTTAGGCATTAGCCGTGCACTCCAAATACAGGCATGGTCACCGACATCCGTCCACCCTAACGTCACAACGAGTTCTTAGAAACCAGACCCTTAAGCTCTTGGGAGTTCCCCTAGCACAGGATTATTGATTTCTCCAAGAACTCATCTATTACCCTTAAGGGTTCATTCCTGACGTTCTCCTCTGTCCGACTTCACGTCAATGCTAACATTCCAAGGCACCTACCAGGTATAAATATACCTTCCCTTGCCCAAGCAAGTTAGGAGGAGACCTCGACTTCAGAGGAGCCCGTATCCCGGCCTGACACACTGAGAAGACGCTGTCATTCCTGCTCGCAGAAGAATCCAGCTTCCAGTGTTCTGACTCCCTTCGCGGGGTGTTAGAGTTCCAGATCCGCAAAGAGATTCCCACCTCTCTCATTCTCAAGGTATGGAGCTGACTAGAACCTAGAGGGACTCTTGGCATACTAGACTTAACATACTCTTAGTATACCATACTAGAGAATACTCCACCTACTTCTTACCTTTCCCTACACCTAGACTAGGTTAGGTACATTGGGGTAGAACTAGCTTAGAGACGCATCGTAGGAGTACTCGCATTTTTAGCTCATGTTATTTATGTACGTGAATATATGCTAAAAGATAATGCTAGCACAGTATTATTTATTTCTACTGCTTACTCTGTACATTATATATCTTGCATACTGTCTTGTGATCATAACAGCACATATCTCTTGCACGAGAAACAAGACTGTTCAATAAAACCTTTTATTGGAACGCCCGTCTTTTCTTT
>CAWUFW010028637.1:0-21065 GCA_963921515.1 Calotriton arnoldi | reverse complement strand
TCGTAATGGGCCCCTAAATAATTTTAAAATTATAAATATAGAAAAATATAAAACTTTTTAAAACAATGAAAAAAAGAAAAACATTTTTTTTTATCAAAACTAAAAATGTATCACAATTTTTTTATTTTATCCCAAAAAAATTCTAAACATTTTAAAAAAAATGCAATATTTAAAGATTATTATCTCACAAAAAGATATTAAATTCTAAATTTAAATTAATTTTTTTTAAATTTAAAAATTCTAAACTATCCAAATTAAAAAGAAAATATTAATACTAAATAAAATTAAAAACAAAAACAATAAAAATTATGTAAGAATATTTTTAAAAATAATTAACCTATCATACATTTATTTAAATATTCTTTAAATTAATAAAATATATAAAATATTTTATCCAATTTACATCTAATTATTAGCATCCAAAAAACATCCACAATTTCTGAAAATTTCAAATTTCAAATTTTAATTTAAATTTTTTTATATCTTTCAATCATTTTTTTAGTAAAATTTCTTTTTAACCAACATTATTAAATTACTCCCCAATCCCCTATGAACCCAACATCCCACTCCTAAATTTTTACATAAAACTAAATAAATTAAATATTTTAAAATAAATATTTTTAAATTACTCCCCACATTTTTCCCCTATAAACCCAACATCTTGCCCCTAAAAATAAATGAAAATACAATAAAAACAAACATTTTAACAAAAATAGATAAATTACAAAATATAAAATAACTACTACCACATTTAAATAAACAAAAAAAACAACATTAAACAAAAAGAAAAAAAAATACAAACAATCAATATTATTTACAACAATATATTTGCCATCGATATTTCAAATTCGATATTTCTACATTACACAAAAATCGATATTTTTAACAATGAAAAAACTTACCTCGATATTTTCCACCATTGATATTCTTTACTTGATATTTATGCAATTCGATATTCTGTCCCATGTTATAGTGATTGGTCCATGGACTACCAAGTCTAGATCGTTCTGTATTAAATGCAATCTCCTTAGCCGAGTCCCTGTATTCCCTAATTTGGGAATTTTGTTTGACTCTTCTTTATCTTGGTCCCCCTTGGTGATGGCCAGAGGACATCTGTTTTCTTGAAGTACTGTATCTGTGTTCGACTTTGCTTCTAGGTTGGGCCACAAGTCCATAAACGTTATGATTGATATCTGTAGAGCTAAACGTGTAACCATAGCTGCCTATAGCAGTGACAACTGGGGGTATACTAATGTGTCCTCACTGCACATTCTTGAAAACAAGTTTTTAGGAAATCTTCTCTTTCTCCTCCAGAGTATAACATCCATGAGTATCCACTAGGAACTAGGGATTGACTATTCATTATCGGCCCTTACTCCTCTGGATCTCGGTGTGGGTTTGCCCTGCTAAGCACTTTAATCGTTCTATATTTAAGGACTGTCTGGCGAGTGTCCAGCATTCCATGGATCAGCTGTATTGAGGCTTTTTTGATAAAGCTGGGCCGCCCTGAATTGTTTATTCATCCTGAGACCTTATTCACGGAGGATTACTCTTGGTCTAAGAGAGCTTTTGCTAACTGGAGGGCCAGAGAGAGAGTTATTGGCTAAGGATAAATCATCTATAAGAGGGGCTACTTACTACTTCATACCACTTTGTCAATTGAACCATATCTCTTTTATAACATGTTGGATTATCTTCAATTCCTTCTTGTATGCTTCAGACTAAACTTAATACACCATTTATTAGCTGTTCCCCTTGGTAGCTCTTATGGCTACCCTCAATTCATGCAGCTGTAATAATCTTCAGTTCAGGACATGATGTACTTTACCATGTTTTGCACTTTTACAATAGTTTAAAAAGGTGTTTTATTACTCCATTGTTTGCTTATAGTCACTTTGTACAAGTCCAACCTGCACTTTTTTATTTCATGTTAACACCGGATGTGTTTACTTGTTTTAATCTTGCCCTCTTTTTATCCGGTGCTGTTTACCTGAGAACGATTTTATTTACCATTTGATGTGTCGTCTGATTCTCATGGGCTGCTGTAGCTATTGTACACATTTATTTATTTATTGTTTGAGTTTATAAAGCGCACAGCTACCCAAACAGGGTCTCCCGGCGCTGGACAAGTGGAGGCAGAACCACGCAAGCGTTAGATATCAGGCCAGGAAAAGAATCAGGCTAGATCACTAAAAAAAGGGTCTTTAAGTGCCTGCGGGAAGCTAACAGAGAATGAGAGTTCCTGAGATCCATTGGGAGGGCATTCGAGAGCATGGGGCCCAGGTAGGAAAAGGAGCGGCCCCTCATACAGACAAGACAAAACCTGGGAACTGAAAACAGTGAGAGACTGGAAGAACTTAACTGTCGAGCCGGCACATAAGGTGTTACCAGTCTTTGAATATAGGAGGGAGCAAGGCCACATTTGACCCGAAACATATAACATAGGGCCTTAAACTTGATACACTTATTGACTTTAATCCAATGAAGTTGATGGAGCAAAGAAGACCCATGTGTTACATGTATTAATAACAGGAGGGAACAAGGCCAGTGCGAGGTATCAGAGCAGGTTCATTTTAGTCACCCAGGTCAAGGAGATAGTTTTAATCTTATGGTATCTGAGTTTAAGCTAATTAATCTTTTAACTAAAGAAGAGTATGATCTCCCTAGGTCAGTACAAACTTTTAAGGGTAGAGGCTCTAACTCAACTATTGACTATATCTATGTCTGCGTGCCTGATTCTATTTGTGGTGGAGTTTAGGACAGTGTGGTTCATTTTTAGTGACCATAATCCAATCGTGGCTGAGTTTGTTTGGTATGATTTCTGTATTTTATCTGAGTATATTTTTATTTTGTACTTCTTGTGTGTTCCTATATGGTTTTCTCAATGAAACAGAATAAAGACTTTTGATTGATTGAGTGCCTTACCCCATCAGTGACACAAAAGGCACTTTTATTCATAAACCAGACCTTTTGGCATTGTCAACGTTTGTTTCAGGTGGAGGTCAAAGTGTTTGTGCCACGGCCTGTCTTAGTTTACAAGCAAGAATATGAAATAACATCAGTCAAAAATGTTTTGTAATCCATCCTCAGATCTCATGAACACAAGAGGGGTAATCAAGCTCTTTTGCATTTGTGGCAAGGGACATTGAGGCCCATTCACAAAGGTAAATTTACATGTGAGCTAAACTACAGACCAGATTTACTATGATTTGACATCAGTGTTGCATACAGTAAAATCATTTTTGGCATTTACTAAGACATGCAAAGCACTTTGCGTGACTTTGCATGGTTTAGCAAACGCAAAGTAATGCAACAGGGTGCATAGTGCTGCCTTGCATTACTTATGTCCAGCAGGCATTGCATGGATGGAGAACTGGCATTCCCATGCAAACACCCATGTATACCCAGATTTCCAAAGACTTATAAACTTGTGTTTGCATCAAAATGGTGAACTTACCCAACAGAGGCATAGCAAGGAGAAATAACTTTATTTCTCTTTGTTCCTTCCACTTTGCATTCTGCAGCACACATAGAAAGAAAAATAAGCCTCTAAGGATTGTTTTTGTGCAGGAGGGTGTCCCTTCCAGCACAAAAACAATCCTGCCCATAACACAGGAGCCACATTGACGAGCGTAAAGTGACTACTAGAAACATTTTACACCTATGCTGGGGTGACTTTACTATATTAAACTAAAGAAAAACTTTTATAAATGTATTCAACTTTAAAAAAAAAAATTAAAATATTTCCATGCTAGACAATGTCATTTTTTTATATATTTATTTGAAATGTAGAACAACAGCACTATTGATTATTAATTTTGAACTAAATATTTAATTAATTCAAATATATTATTATTGAGATGACTCCTATATATTGGACCCTCCCCAAAAATATTCCAAGGGGAATATGTAGTAGTTAATTTCAGTAAACCTGTTTTTCAGAACTTTTCTTGCTAGTCAGCATAAATACGATGATAAATGCAGCTGCTTTCAGGTTTTGCCACAAGGTGTCTTTTATAGGTCTCCCCCCCCCCCCCCATCAGTCCACGTCAAACCCTCTTCCTGCTACCTGTGATTTTCTCATCACGACCAGCAACCAGATGCCACTGCATAACAGGTTAACCTCCTTGCAGGGCTTGTGTGATTTGGTTCGACAGGTATTTCCACCTTATGCAGCTAGCTTTAATCCTTTGTTTATAGCTTGCATTAGGAGTGACCATCTACTTCCTGACTCAACTCAAACGAACCATACATATATGTTAAGTATTATCATTTGGAGCATTGCTGGGGGCACTTCGAAAATCAGTAGTAAAGAGTTACTGTCTTTTATTAGCACCTACGATATTGTGCTGCAGGAGACTAGGGGGCATATTCACAAGGACTCATCGCCGATTTATCGCCACCTTAACGCAACAAAAGTGGAGATAGATTTAACTTTCCATTCACAAGCGTGTGCAAACTGCAGACATCGCCAGTATTCCAGCGATAACTTCCCCCAAATTTATCTCCACGGGTGACACCACCAACTAACCCTAATGAGATGCTGAGTACGCGTTCCCGTGCAAAAACACACGAAAACACCACTACACCACTTTCACAACGAACTGCCAGATCTGCGATGCGAATCAAAACCACGCGATAAGCCGCGGTAGCAGCAGGTATTTAACACCTGCCTCTTGCTGGTGTAAAGCAGGACGACTACCTGCAGCAGGCAACGGAGCCCCGCACACAGCCACACCCGAAGAGCAACCGACGCCATGGAGCTACTCATCATGCAGCTCGGAGCCCCAACAGGGCCACCACACTCATCGCCACCACCCCCAGGACCGCCACCACCCCCAGGACCCGGACCCGCACCCCTCCCGGACCACCACAGAGGCAGCGCAGAGTAAGACAGCGGACCTACCGAAAACGCACCAGTCTCACAGACCTAACGCCCGAGGAAGTCATTGCCCACTACAGGCTCAAAAGGACAACCATCCTGCGCATCATGACTCACATCGCCCACAGGTTGACGGTCCCAACACAGCGGACCACCAACATCCCTCCGCAGACAAAGCTGCTGGCTGTGCTGCACCTGTTGGATCTGGTACCTTCCAACCAACAACTGCCAGAGTCGGAGGAGTCTCACAGCCAGCCCTATCAAAGTTCATCACACCTGTCCTGGATGCCATCATCAGCTTCATACCCCAGTACCTTCACTTCCCCCACACTGCGCAGGAACAGCTGGAGACCAACCAAGACTTCTACGCCATTGCTAGCTTCCCACACGTGTTGGGGGCCATTGACTGCACACATGTCCCACTTGTGCCCCCTGCAGATACTGCACACCACTACCGCAACAGAAAGCACACGCATTCCATCAATGTGCAGGCAATAGTGGACCACCGGGGAATGTTCACCAATGTCGTCGCAAACTACCCAGGCAGTGTGCACGATTCCTACATCTTCCGACAGTCCATCATCAACCAACGCTTCCAGGATGGCACATATGGAACTGGACTGCTCGTTGGTAAGTACCAAATCTACACACCACACACCTCAAAGCCACCATCACACAACGCACAACTGTGGGAATGCACACGTGACCAAACCACATACAACATGTCAATCAACATGCCCACCTACCAGACACGGCAACACAACTCCATTGGGATCCTGGGCTTCCCATGTACACAAGCCAGCTATATCATGGCACCACAGCCACACAACAGCTGAACGTGTGGAGATGCAGAAAGCAGGCATTTGCGAAGGATGCAAGTGACCCATGAATGGGAATGTACACAACGACAAGTGAGGCGTGAATGTGCTGGACAGACCTGGGTATGCAAACCACAGATATGTCCATGCAGACATCAACTGCTGGTGTCTGGAGAGTAGTGAACAGTGGACGCAAGCATGTCACCCCAGGCCGTGGGTCAAATCACGGAAATGTTGCTCGATGCGTCCCCCCCTGTGTGCGTGAGCCTAGTGGGTTGGTCTGGATTACACCAGGCCTGCGCAGGGGTGTGGACAAAAACCTCGTGGTGCATAGCGTGGTGCTCTCCCGGAAAGGCCAACGTCACTGCCAGGGCGGCGCCTCTCAGTCCGCCACGAGGCCGACGCTGTGAGCAGCGGGGCCTGCGAGCCTGTGCGCCTGCTGCACCCCAGGACGCTGATACCCAGACCAGGCCTGCCCGCCCCAGCGCTCCAAGGCCGCACTGCTCACCTGCCGACACCGTCGTGTGTCAAAGAGGGCCCACCACGTGCCGGTGCTAGCTCCAAGACCCATGCCCGTGACCTTGGCAGCCTCCTCAGGCCATCGCTGTCCTCCGTGACACAGGCCCCCAGGAGTCCTCATTCGTTGACATACTCCACCACTGCAGCCGGGCTACACTGCAGTCCAGTATGTCCCACATCTTGAACTGAGTCATCATTGATCAATGGCAGAGTCCATGCCAGTGTACGCAGGGTGAGGAGTGAGAGGAAGATGCGTCTCAGTCCGGTGGAAACACGGATCACCGTTACAGAGGAGGTCAACCAGTAGCAAGGACTGACCTGGTGCCACTAACCCTGTGCGCCGTGAGTGACCGTCAGCCTCCGGCCGAACATTGTTGGTGTCTGAGCCTGTGGCCTGGGGGTTGTCATCAGCAATGGGCAGGTACGGACTTGGTGTTTGGCATGAGTCTGTGGCATTCATATCCGCCATGTTGCCGAACACAGCTGGCATGTGCCCTCTGCATCATGCCCTGGGGGTACACCTCCCATTCTCCCCCGAGACACTCCGCGGAAACCACCTCTGATGCATACGAGACCCTGCTCTGCCCTCATGACCCTACCCCAGTCTCCCGCAAGTCAGCGTCCCGTGGCGGTAGGCCCGTGTCGGCCGCTGTGCATCCGGGGCCACTAACTCTGTGCGACTCAAGTCATGCTCCCTTGTTGTTCGGACATTGCATTTCTGAGTGCCTGATGACTGTTGGAGTTGTTGCCAGCACCAGCTACTCCCTGAGGGCTGGCTTACACTCACCCCACACACAGCCAGCACATGCGTCACTGGACTAGTGGGCCTACCATCACATCATGCCGAACCAAGTATTGACTCTTTTCTCTCTGCACTGTCACAGGTGATCAAGGATATGCACTCTGCTCTTGGATGATGACACCCCTCCGAGACCCGAACACACCCGCCCAGAGGCAGTACAATGCGGCCCACATACGCACCAGGGGCATCGTTGAACGCACATTTGGTGCCTGGATGGCACAGGTGGAAAGCTCCTGTACAGCCCAGACATCGTGTGCAAGATGATCGTTGCATGTTGTGTGTTGCACAACATCTGTGTACGCACCAATGCCCCATGGATCCAAGTTCCAGAAGTACCGGACGATGATGAGGATGATGGGGCAGGTGGCCCACATCCCACTGCAGCTGCGGCAGAAATGGCCCGTAGGAACACCATCATTGCCAATTTCTTCTCATGAGCACGTCACATTGTGGCCATCCCTGGCAATAATGGGACAGTACAAAATGTCCACAAGTACAGCATGTCTGAATAAAAATTATTTTCAGGTTTCAGGTTGTACTTGTACATTGTCATGTCACAGTTTCCTGCTGTGCCAGATGTGATTGGCCATGCACCACCAGTTGTGTCCTGTGTTCTGTTGTGGAGGTGTTGCAGTTTGTCCCAGGATGTTGTCAATGTCGAGGTGCACTTATTCTTATGTGCGTATGCTGCACGGTGGGTGAGTTGCTCCTGCGGCTCTGATTTGGCTGCCACTTATCCCTTTCATGGGGTGTGCCTTTCAGTTCTGTGCTTCCACAGTGAAAAGATGTTGCAGACTTGGGTAACTTGTGCTCTTTGTCGAGTTGTGGCTCTTGGGCATGGTTTGTCCGCAGATGTGTCGTTGACGTCAGGGGTTGTTTGTGCAGGTGGTTGTGTCCGAATGTGACCTGCTCCTTTTCGGTTGTGGTCCGCACTCAGCCACCTCAGTGTGGTGCCATGTACATTGTCATGATGATTGGCCTGCAGCCAAGCTACTCGTCATGTGGTGTCTCTTGCATTGTCAGTGTGACTGTGTTTCGCACGTGTGGATATATTGGTTGTTGATGTGTTGGGTGGGTGACTCTTTGGGCACATGGTGTATGTGGGACTACTTGGTGTTTGTGTGTGTGCTGAGGTGTTCCCGTGGGATCAGGGACATGGTCCTGAGTCATTGTGGGTGTGCAGTGTGCTCTGCTGGATTGTGCATGTGTGCCATTGTGCCCATCTCCCCCCCGGCCTCCCACTCCCTGGTCGGTACGCCCCCTGTTGATGTGGTGTCGGGTCATGATGGGCAGTGTCCAGATCCCCAACTCCTGTCACCGTCTCCCGACTGGTGACTGTGGCCACCATCTTCTCCATGTCATTCAGCTCCTGGTGTTCTGCTGCCCCCCTCCTCTGAGGTGCGTTGCTGCTTTCGTGTTGGCAGCGAGTTTCTGCTTGGTTTTGCCATTCACATCAGTCCTGCGCCTCTTGTCCTCTTCCATTGTCCTCCTCGGCGCTACAATGCCATTCACATGGTCTGAGAGGGTGTGCCATCTTTGCCTCTTTGTTGCCAATGACACATTGGAGGTGACGTACAGTTGGTGGTGGTGTTCTATCTCATCCGTGGCGATAATCGGGTTTTCCTGGAGACTGTACCCCATCTTCCTCTTCCTCTTCTCATTGCCCTTCCACGGGCCCTGGATTCCCGGGTGTTCCTCCGTGGGGATTGTGGGGTTCATGTTGTCCTCTGCAGTCGGTCGGGTGCATCCGTGGTACTCTGCAGTTGATTTCCTTTTTAGTGGCATTTTCCGTATGCTGTTCTTGTGCTTTTTCCCGCATTACGCGTGGGTATTGCTGGCCTCTAGCTGGTTATCACTGTTTTCTTATCGCGTTTGGGCACATCGCATCTTTTTACGCGTTGGGGTTTGTGTTTTTATCTCCGTAGTGGTGGTTGTATCGCGGACTTTGGCCGCGGTTTCGGGAGGCTATCGCATGGTACCGCCGTGTTGTGAATTCCACGTTGACACAGGGTTATTTTCCCGCGATAGACTGCGATGTGTAAAGTTGCGTTAACATTTTTTGGAGATGTTTAGCGCACGTTCTTGTGAATATCCCCCCAGGTCTCATGATGGTTCCACTTGCCAGCCTGTCCCTGCAGTTAGATCAAACTCAGGCTGGGCGAAGAGAGGCCTCACAGTTTGGTTTTGGCTCGCACTTAATTTGAGTTTCTCCAGTAGAATTTTCAAAAACAAAGGGATATATGCTTTTTTTGTCGACTTTGGCACGGATTTAAAACATTTTCTTGTTAACTTTTATAATGATGATTTTACTTATACTACTGTTAATAACTATTCTAAATTCTTTTGTTTTGTTGAACCTCTGCTTGTTACATCTTGGCTGTCCCTCATGCCCTAAAATGGGGCATTTGTGGAGACTTTAATGAGCAAATAGGTATGGATGTCAACCTAAGAAGCCACACACCGAACTGGGGAGTTAACAGTGGCAGCTGGTGACATTTGAAAGTGGTGAGGCGTAAAAGTTCCGGGTGAGAGAGTGTAGCGAGCAAGTCCGACATCCATATGGGAGAACCCGAGAGAAAATTTAGGAAAAAGAGTGAGCAAATGGTGCATTTTCAAGCACATTTGAGAAAGCAAGAAGGTTAATTAGGCAGTTGTGAAAGTGTAGTTAAATAAAATAGTTGCATGAGGTTAGGCTAATACATTTCGGGGTACTCTGATAAGAGGGATTCTATCTGGCTGAGTAATGAAGGAGCATAAAAGGGCCAGTAAGTGGGCTAATAAGTACCAAGTAATGCTATTTACGTTGCTGCCAAAGTTACTATCTCAAAACTTTAAAATACCCAAGCATAGGGTACAACATTTAACAGTTTGCCCCCTATTTTCATTTAAGCACCTCGGAATGATCATGGGGGGGCTGCCTGTCATCTCACATACGAAGGTGCACAAACTACGAATATGTGCCGTTTGATGTACAATTTGGTGAGAATATAGCAACAAAGAACCCCAGGGTGTGAAACTTGACACACGTGTGTTATCAGTAGTGGCCCGTGGTGGGAGTGCTGCCGGACGGTGACGCGGGGCGGGAGAGGGGCAGGATGGGGGGTAGTAAACTACGGAATACGGCCGAATAGAGGTAAGTAAACATATAAATAAATAAAACGAATTTCGTTGCACGCGCTGCATCGCATTTGGCGAAGGGTTGTATCCTGAACAATGCGTGCCTGTGTAAAAATTGCTTTCTGCAGGTGCATTTATGTGATTTATACTCCTAATCACAAGCCCTTTTCTGTGATCAGCGCTGATGTGCAGATTACATTTTTCATCAGTTAGTGGACTTTTAAACAGTTCCTAACTGACAATATAATTTAAAAATAGCAAGACCTGTTTTCGGCCATATTCTCAGCAAGGAAAACAATCATAAAATGTGCACTAACGGACAAATAGCCGGGGAATAAATCACAGAAACTCCGCTGCAATTGTGGCACCAGAGGAATACAAACCTATTTTTGCACACGCTGGTTTTCTTCATGCTCTGGCCCCAGATGTGTTTGTTAGTAAGCCCTAAGAAGGTAGTGCGATAAGACATAGCTACACAAGTGAGGGGACAAAAAGGCTTGCTATGAGTGTGTATGGTATGTACGGTGCGTGGGGACGGAAAGGAATGAAGGAGAAAGCGCACATGATGAGAAAGGAGATGAGAGACATGGAAGGAGACAATAAGTCTGTGATACGGAAAGTGCTGATTTATGATGAGAGAGAAGGAGAGGGAGAAAAGAGATTGAGGAGTGATAGAGAAAGAAAGATATAGCAGAGAATGTGAGACAAAGCAAGAGAGATACAAGGACAAACAGAAGGTACTGCTTTCATGAACGAAGGAATCGGACCAGACAGTTTGAACTTCGGCCCAGCTACAGTACACATATACCCTTAGAACAGCAATTTTTATATGGCAAAGTAAATAGCATTACAACACAGTCACACCCACAAATAAATGGAAACGGCAAACAGCACATTTTCAAATGTTTTTTTTCTTTACCATATTTTTTTTACACGGCTGCCAGCTTCAGCATCTATGAGGATGACTCCTCCGAGACAGTGCTGCCTTACGAGATTGCAGAGAGGTCAGGCCCGGGCCTGAGCATGGCATGTAGTTAGTCAGCCAGAGAGGTGACGAGCGAGATGGTGGTGGTCAGATTGAAAGAAGGAGGAATAAATGCCATTTCACTTACTACTCGTCTCGACTGCCCCAGTCCACACTCAGTCGCGGCCGGCAGTGACGGGCGGGTGGGGGGTGGAAATGGGGTCGTCGCGGCGGGGATGGGGTGGGAGGTGGCAGGGGTTCAATTAAAAAATATATAAAATAAAACTTACCTACATAGAGAAAAAGGGAGAGTGGGCGGTCCTGCTCGAGGGCAGTGGGGGTGGCTTGCCCACTTTTGTGGGTACTGACTGTTTGGTCGGCCCCAGGGCCGACCAAACAGTCAGTACCCACAACAGTGGGCAAGCCACTCCCCCCCTGCCCTCGAGCAGGACCGCCCACCCCCCCGCCCCCAACCAGGCACTTCTGCTTTCTCGCAGTGCGAGAAGCAGAAACATAAAATGGTAGTTTTTACCATTTATGTTTCTGCCTTCTCGCACTGCGAGAAAGCAGTGGGGCGACGCCCCCACACCCCAATGGGGGAGCCGCCACTGGGAGTTAAAAAGGCACCCATGTTTGGTGGTAGCAAGAGAGGGACTGAGCAAGGGTACAATGTATTGGAACACGACTTTGCGAACATACACAAGAGATTGTATCCTAGTGTGTACTTTATCCCTACAATCATAGGCATAGGGAGTTCCTCAACAATCGTTTACATCTTCTTATCAGAAGTCTTACGAGCCTCCAACTAATGGGTGATATCCTCGACACCATTATGGGAATCATAACCCCTTGGTAGTGGTTCTGTTATCTTCCTTAGTAAAGCAGTATAGTTGTTCTAAAGCAATTCAATCTCTTAGTCCTAAAAGTGACTTCCTATTTGGGTATTTTACTTAAGTCTAAAATTAGTTCCTTTTATACTTGTCCCTCAAATCAGTCAGGGAGTCACACTGTTTTCTTTTTAGTAAACAAAGTTTTATTGACAAATTTAATAAAACATGCACAACAATACAATAACTGTCACTACTTACCCCTACTTCTCTCCCCTTAATTCCAGTTCCCCATAACAACATGTATAGACACATCTTAATTCGAAAAGTACATTGTAGATTTACACATATTAATTTGCAAAGTGCATTTCTACTCGTTTTCATCCCCAGATTTATCACTCATAACAAAACCTTTAAGAGAATCTAATACATTATCCCATGCTTGTACCCTTTCAATTGATCCTCTACCTTTCCTTACTTCACTATATAACACTGAGCTCTCATAACTCGCCCACCAAATCAGCTCCTCTTTCCATTTTGCTTCCCTGGGAGGCCTGGGCACCTTCCAATTCATCATTACCTTCCATCTAGCATGTACCAGAGCCAGGTCAATAAATCCTGTTGTGTTTTTATGATTAGCAGGTCTTGGAAATCCCCCAAGCAGATAGACCACAGGAGCACACTCAATACATTTCTGCGTTACGTCATTTATGCAGGATACTACCTCCTTCCAGTATTCCTCTAATAATGAACATGAGCACACCATATTCAACATTTTCACTCCTTGTTTCCGACACCTAGGGCATGCCACAGCTATCTGATAAATCCGTGCTATTTTTCCCGGAGTCAGATATGCCCTGTGTATATAAAAAAATGTAAATAAATCTCGCATTTCTAGACACAGTACTTGAATTTGTAAGAATCTTGGCTGATTCCGGCTCTGGAATTGGATGTGCCAAATCCTCTTCACATTTATCTCTAAGACCTACAAGAGGCGTTATCATGTCATTTCTTAATGCCTGATAAAGACACAACACCACTTTCATGCGGCCTGTTGTACTACACAATATTTGACAATCACTGTGTAATTGAGGCTCTTCTAAACCCAAACCTCAATGGCAGCACACCTTAGCAATCACTGCTGAAAATTCCTCAAATGGTAGCAGCACCCCATCTCTATACAGATCACCTACTCTATTCACCCCATGATTAGCCCAGTCTGTCCGGCCCCTCAATCTTCACCCCACGGTTGCTCTGCTCCAAACATCTCAACGGAATGTCCAGAGAAAACGGCTTCTGAGTATGAGTTTGCTGGAGAGCCAACAGTGTTGCACAACCTTCAACGCAGTGGGCATACCCCGCAGTGGTCCTCTGACAGGGGTCAAGAGTATTCTATACAACACATCTAAAATTCGTAACATCTCCAAATTTGCTTTGTCTGGAAATCTACTATGAATGAATCCACTGTATTTGGAGCTGTAGGCTGCAACTAAAAGTCCTCCAGCGCAGTGCTTTAAATGGTTCAGT
The DNA here is from genome assembly GCA_963921515.1 of Calotriton arnoldi. Classification (NCBI taxonomy): domain Eukaryota; kingdom Metazoa; phylum Chordata; class Amphibia; order Caudata; family Salamandridae; genus Calotriton; species Calotriton arnoldi. The sequence goes on along the minus strand of CAWUFW010028637.1, from coordinate 7,609 downwards.
GGAGCCTGTTCTTTTGCTAATAGGCATTTGAGGAGTGATCTGGCGTGAAAACCTATGGATAAAAGCTTAATAGCAATCAGAAGCACAGAGTATAAATCAGCGCTTAGAACTAGGAGTAAAGAGATCAGGGGCAAAAACGGCCAACAGCTTATTTTGCCTCTAAATTAAGAGATACCAACGTTTTTTTTGGGGGGAAACAGTGAGCTCCATCAGAAAAAGCAATTATTCTCTGACGGTTATTACTTCTCATATACAAGCGGAGCATTGGGTGTAGCATTTTTCCAACATTTGTTCCCTTCTGACTAATTGTAACTTTGGTATGAACCCTATAAATAATTGCAAACACTCATTAAAGCTTGAGATAGAACTCCAGGAGGTTGCCACTGCTCTACTTAAATGTTGGTCCAACAAGGCCCCTCGACCAGATGGCATTCCAATTGATTTGCTCAAATATAACACCAGTTTATGTGCCACTTTGCTGACCAATATCTTTAACAATTCAAGGGACACCAATATGCCAAATCTTTGGTCCAACTCAATCATTGTACCCAGCTTTAAAAAAGCGATCATGCTGAATCGTGCTGTTATTGGCCAATTTCTTTAACAGACTCTACTGGAAATGTTCTGGGTAGAGTAATTTTCAACACACTTATGTTATGGGCCAATGATCAGGGTATCTTGAGCACTTGCCAGTATGGATTCAGAGAGGACCTAAGCACAATGGAGTAGTTCCTGAAGCTGCACTTTATAATTAGTAAATACACCATCACCAGGTGCTGCTCATTGTACCTAACCTTCATGGGCCTTTCAAGTGCTTTTGACCTAATAAATAGATCGAAATTATTGCCACTGCTATTGGGAATGGGTCTGGATCCCTGACTGGTCAACTTTCTTTCTGTTTTGCACAGTGACCTGTCTGGTAGGGTCAGGTTTGGACCCACTAGTGAATGTACCAATCCACTTAAACTTGAACATGGAGTACTTTAGAGCTGTATTTTGTCCCTACTATTGTTTGTTTTATACATAAACAAGTTCAACAATGTCTTAGTAAGGCAGCATCAGGATGTTCCCTTCACAAACTCCCTTGTCATTCCTGATTTTTTATATGTGGATGATACTGTCCTGCTGGCATGCACCTCCAACAGCCTCCGCAAATTGGTGATAGTCTTTGATAACTTTATGGCCAACCTCGTTCTGTATGTTAATTTTTCCAGGTCTCAGAATATGGTTTCCATTTACATGCATAGCATTGTTATCAAAGACAACAAGCTAATGAAAGCATGTAGTTTCCTTTACTTAGGCATCATTTTTGATTCCATACAGAGCTGGCACATTACTCACCCTGTAAGGAAACAAAAACTATAGCAATCCATGGGGTCACTTTTTATTAAATTCCCGTACTAGGTGGGAAACTGATTTTGCTTTTCATAATATTTACAAAAGCCAATGTCCCTCTATCACCACTTATAGCGTGGGATTTTGGGGTTACTCTAATGTTACATCTCTACAAACTGAAGAAAACCAATTTTGCAGGCACCTTCTTTGTATTCCCTGTGGCAGTTCTAACTTTAAGTGCCATGAGGAACTGGGACTACAGTATATCGAAGACATAATTATGGCTGCCCCTCTGATGCTATGGTTATCAATGTAGGCCACTGACCAAGCCATCCTCAGTCATCAGGTTATTGAGGACTGCCTGCTGTGTAATCACTGGCAAGAAACCAGGGGCCGTATAATGGAAGTGCCCCAGGGGTATAACGGGCATTTGTGTCTGCTTTGCGCACCCCTGGGGTACTTTGGTATTACAAAAGGTGCCGCAGATGATTGGACGACCCCTTCTGTAATACAGATAGTGCTAGCACACATAAAGCGCCAGTGCTATCTTCAGAGGGCGTTCCCTCATTTGCATGAGGGCATGGCCCCATGCAAATGAGGGAATCACTTTGCCTCTGCTCCCTCGTCGTATTACAGATGTGGGCTCAGAGGCAAAAAAGCTGTCAGGTGGCACACTGTCAGTGCACCATCTAAAAGGTGGCACACTGTCAGTGCGCCCCCTGAAGGCAGCCCTCTAGAGGGGGTGAAGGGGTCCCTAAGACCCCCCAGACATCCACTTGCAGGCGAGTGAAGTCACTCACTGCACCTGCCTTCAAGGGGTTCTCTAATCCCCCTTAAAAGTGCAGGTGGGTTGCACCTGTACTGTGAAACATGGAGCTGCTGCTTCAAAGCTGCTCTGTTTTTCAAATGAATGCCCTGCCCCCAAGACAGCATGAGTTTGCAGCTGCCCTGGGGGCAGCGCATTCCATGTAATAGGGCACACTTTACCTGTTTGCGCCCAGTGCACCTGTTTTAAGGTGCGCCCGGCGCATACAGGGAAAGTGCGCCCTTTACATAATAGGGCCCCAGATGGTTATCTTATGTCATGCAGTGATGTATACACTTAGGCAAAAAGGAATGTTTTGATAACCTTATTGCCGTTTGCAAACGGGACCAAGCTTGGGTCATAAGCACCTTTTTAGCTTTGAGACAGTCCGAACATGAACAAGCAGCATTTAGCAAGCCTACCATACTTAATTACATAACACTCAAGACCATGGCATTCACTGAGCCTGAATTCTTACATAGTATTGGTCATTGGGAGTGGATGCTTTTGTTGAGGTTTCAGACAGGTACAATTGGTAGTTTTTTTGCTTTTCGCCTGGTTAGTACGCAAGTGTTAGCACTGGCATTTGCCCTTGCAATGATGTCTTGACACCAACTTTGCTGCAAATTTTATGAACTGTATACTAAAAGGTTTTTAATTCCACGTTCAAAATACAGACATTTTAGATTTACAATCTAACAGTTGTATTTAACATTAAAATTGTTACAGCTGCTTAACGATGATGAAGTATGTTCTGTGGTAGGGTGTTTTCTTAAGTGTATTGTGTGAAGTAGCAAAACTATGTGTTAGAAACTGTCCATGCAGGATTGATTATGATTTTTTTTAATTTGACTGTGTTTGTTCTTTTATGATTATAAAAGTTATTAATAAATAAAGTTTTGAAAATTAACTTGAAATATATTAGGTTCAATTAAAATAATTTTTGAAAGATACATTTTATAAATTCCACATTAGGTAAAATGTTTGTGTTTATTTATTATTTATTAAAATGTTTTAACGGGGTGTATAGAATTAATTTACATTAATTTAATTATCTTTTTAAATGAAAGTTATATTTATTTTTAAATTTAAAAAGTTCATTAAAATATTTTATTATAAAATAGAATTTATGTTTTATTTAATTATCATTTTAATAACAATAAATTAAATGCATATATTTTGAAATAGTCGAAATAAACTAATTTATTTCAACATTATTTCCTTTAGGGTTCTATTTGAAGTCCCTACCTTCATTATTTTCCTTGAGAGGGTTTTGTAGTACCAGTGGTTTGTCATGTAACCTCTGGACTTAATCCAGATCTGAGCTGAAGTATATATGCTTCTATTATTTTTTTGGGCTGAAGTAACTTTAGAAGTACAATTTGTGACTAGCAATGGGCTTACTCTTTTGTGGGTGGGTGTCTTTCCCTCCATAAGCCACTCCTTATTCCTCCCTAAATCCCTTCTATTTAGTGGTACGTATTCCCCATTTTCCAGCCACTCCCCTAGGCTCTACCCACATTTACTACTAAAACGTAGGCTAACTTGTGTGGAGATCTCTGCAGTCAGGGTGGAGATCTATGCTCAGAAAAGATAGGAGAGTAAAAAAAGGCATAGACCTAATCACGTAGGTTTGCAAATAGCATTTTGTAGTACACAAGCTGTACTTATGTAGTAGCACTAAAATATTATAAAGTGCAGTTTCTAAATAGGCCCTTTTGTATTCAGACTTGTGCAGTTTAGTTGTAGAAGGAAAGGTTATTAGCCATAATAACTCTTGTGTTTTGTAATTTGTCCTGGGGTTGGTTAGGCACCCACAGAATTGGGTTTGTGGAATTAAGTCCTTCTGGTTTTGCTGTGCCTGCCACCAACATCTAAGTCTGGTTGGCTTGCTGAGATTTTAATAAGGGGTCTTAGTGGATCTACCTGTGTACATGCATGGGTGTGACTACATGTTGCAGTTGTTCTCAATGACTGTCTAAGTGAAATGGAAATCGTGCCTCAATAAAGGCGTGAACAATTTGCTGCAATAATTTGTACTTTTTGTTTTCATATTAGATCCTGTAAATGATGGCCAACAACCCAGTACATCTGAACTGCGATTAGTACTTGTTGGTAAAACTGGAGTTGGTAAGAGTGCAACAGGAAACACAATTCTGGGTGAAAATAAATTTGACACCAGTGTCTCTTTAACAGCGAATGACAAGACTTGTAGGAAAGAGACAGTGAAGTGGGAAGAGAGAAATGTTGTGATTGTTGACACACCAGGCTTCTTTGACACAGAGCTTAGTGATGAGCAGATTGCACTGGAAATCTGCAAATGTGTCACCCTCTCATCTCCAGGCCCTCACGCCATTGTGTTGGTGTTAAAGGTTGGCCGATACACAGAGGAAGACAAGAAAACCATTCAAAGAATCAAGGATACGTTTGGAGAGGAAGCTGTAAAATACATGGTAATACTGTTCACAAGAAAGGATGATTTAGAAAATCTCTCCATAAAAAATTATGTAAGTGCAGCAAGCAGCAAAGACTTTCTGGATTTGATTCAAATGTGTGAAGGGAGATACTGTGCCTTTAACAACCACGCACCAGCAGATGAACAGAACAAGCAGGTCAATGAGCTGCTCACCATGGTTGAGGAAATGGTGAAGAAGAACAAGGAGTCATGCTATACCAATGAGATGTATCAGAAAGCTGAGATGATGCTACAGGAAAAAATAGAGGAACTACGGAGAGAAAAAAAAGAAACATTTGAATCTCAGAGAACCAAGATCGAGGTTGAATATGAAGCGAAAGAGAGGCATTTACAAGAACAATTGGCTATGACAGAGAATAAAAACAATAGAAAACTTTTAGAAAAAGAAGGTGCTTTGGATGAACCAGAGCAAAATCTTAAAACAGAAAATTTAGAGGATGCCCATGGGGATACCGAGCCTTACCAAAAAATAGAAGATTTCAATTATCAAAAGGAGCATTTATTCCGAAAAGAAGCCGAGCGATCTGTTTTATATGAGTTCTCAAAAATATGGACATCTCTTAAGAAAAAAATTAAAAAATGGTTTAAATAATAGTTCTACCCTATTGGGGAATGAGATGTCCAACCTGATGTAACCCACCAAAGCGCTTCTATTTTAAGACAAATGTGATTTAAAAAAAAAAAAGATTTAGATATATAGGGGCATATTTACAAGCCCCTTGCACCGCCAGTATGCCACTTTTTCCCATATTAAAAGTGACGTACCGGCGCCGCAAGGGGCTTGTATATAAGCCTCATTGTGTTTTTACCATCTACCACACATTTTGCAAGCCAATTCAATTCACACTGATTTTGGGATCGCAATCAAACTTTGTAATAATTGAATGATTTTGGAACATGGCACAAAATAGAAACCCTGATAGGAACATAGCACAAAATAGAAACCCTGATATGAATATGCAGAATTAATTGGTGTCTGATTAAGGCAAGTCTGCTAAGGCAAAGCCCTACCCAATGAACAAATTTAGAAGGGAAAGGTGATTCATCTTGGGATCCTATGTGAATTGAGCTCATCTGTGTGTGTGTTAAGAATTTGGGATCCATCCAATAAGAAAGGCGCCCTCAAGAGTATGTGCAGTCTGAGACAACATCCGCACTTACAGAGAACCAATGATCACCCTCAAAATGTGGTAGTGGGCTCCAGAACTCAGAGAAGGACTGCCAGCCTACTGCTATGCCTATATGTAAGACAATGCCAAGACTTAATTACTCTTTGTGCTTCTGCCCACTTTCGCCAGTCAACATGGATCTGCTGAGTTGCTGCAAGGAACCCAGATCGACAGCTGACACTTGAAGCATCAGCAAGGGAGGGCCTAGTGAGCAAGTAGAATAGCTGTAGGTGTGTAGTCAGTAAAGCACAAAGTTCTACTACACTCTGCATCCGATTCCTCTGTCCATAACCAGGATGCACCAGTACCTGAAGGAGATGGCCCAACTGTAAGATGTGCTCTTCGGATCTGCTTAGTCAGGATTACTCCAGCTGTCCTATCTGTGATTCAGTGGCATAGCTAGAAGTTGTGCCACCCATGGTGGTCCCTGCGTTTGCTTCCCGGCGGGGGGGGGTGCTGGCGCGGTGCCTGCGAGGGCCGCAGGTAAAGGGAGGGAGGCCACCGCCCCCAAAACTTGTGCCGCCCGGGGCGGGCTGCCACCCACCCCCATTTGCAATGCCACTGCTGTGACTGAAAAGAGAGAAGTCTCCCCAACTTTCTCTTGCAATAAAAAGGAGGAAATTCCCCGACGGAAAACAGCTATTCTTTCAAAACAAGAGAAATACAACTGTGTTGCGACAAAATCACAATAAATTAGCTATGCAGAATGCTCAATGTAAAATTTAAAACAATGCTGGGTGACAAATTATGATCTACAAAAATGGGTGATGAATAGTATCTGACAAGTGTCAGAAATGTGGTGGTACCATCGCCAATCTTGTCTTCAAAATGGCCAAAAGTTAGATAATAATGTGAAGAGTGTATTTCTAGATTTAAAAATATTCTCAAGTTAATGTTCATGTTGAGAAATGTAATAAACCTAAATTCTTTTTTTGAAAACTTGTGCATAGAGTGTTGTCAACATTTTGGAATCATCACGGCCAGTGTATTATCGGTCAGATATACAAAGGGTTTGTGCAAAGCGTTAGTCTTTGTGATTGCAAACCTCCAATTTGCTATGTACTAAACTGACATTTAGAGACACACATTAATTTCCAACACGCAATATTGACGTTGTGATTCCTTCCCTATCGTAAGGAAAAGAGGTAAGAAAAGGGGCATCTAGTTTCCTTGAAGCTGGGAAGGAAATATATCAGATATCAAATTATCTACTTCGAGAGCAGAATGATTCGATTTGCAAAGCGGACGCTGTCGTAATGCCTGGTTACACTGTGTGAATGTAGGTTGTGGGCATCGGAAGGAGCAGGCATCAGTCTATGGGATTGATTCATGCTACCACAATGTCTCTTACATTTTTAGGTCCGGCAAGAAAATGCTTTAACTTTTTTCCAAAGCTCATCTCTAAACACAACCAAACAGGCAATGTCAAAAGCCAAGAGGTCTGGCCCTAGTTGCCAGCCTTTTGGCTTTTACAATTGTTGTTTTTTACTGGCATGGTTATTGGAAAAATTATTTTGGTCGGGTAAGATATTGGACCCCTACACTTTAAAAAAATTTTTTTTTAATTGGTTGAAGGCAAAAATATTTTTGGTCTGCAAAAGCACACATTACGATACTAGTCGCAGCATCCAAGTCAGCCAATGTCTGAAGGGGACTGACTTATTGCCCCATGATGCACGCGGAAGTGGGAGGAAGAATAATGTGAATAGATAGACAGTCTGACAGATTTACAGACAGACTGACAGGTAATTAGATAGACTGGCAGAAAGATAAATAGGGTTACAAAGATAGATAGATACATGGATGGATAGGTAGGTAGGTAGA
>CAWUFW010028636.1:0-21069 GCA_963921515.1 Calotriton arnoldi | reverse complement strand
GGTTCATTGCTTCGTTTCTGCTTCTCAGAGACCTCCTTAAATCTTGGTACAGTATGATTAAGGGTTCTTCAGAAGTGCTAAACTCTTGCATTGGAGTTTTGTATGCTGGAATGAGATTGGTCTAAACAACATACAATCAAATGTGACTGTTCTTTTTGTCCACTCCATGTGAATGTTGTGTTTGTGCAGCCACGGGATCCCAAATAAGGCCCAGAGTTAAGTGATGTCTATCAAGTCAAAAGTAAATGTGGGAAATGTGTTCTGCCTATTTAATACCCCTGCATTTTTCACTACCTTGCTTTGGGATTTTTGCTGTGAGTGAGTCTCACCATCTGAGTATCGCTTACTATAAATTCTGTGGAAATGGACTGAGAGTGCTAACCACCAGTTTGTGCCTTTTAAGATAAGGCCACTGTTGCACAGTGAGGTTAAGAGTCTCTGGGATGGTTACATGGTCACCTGTGAGCACAAGTGTGTGCGCATGTGTGCAGGCTGAGCATGAGAAACGTTTGTCTACCTCAGCCCTGTATCTGCACACATGTAGCCTGTTGCATGACGGAATCTTCAGGGATTGGTGCTGGCATAGAGTAGGCCATATATTGTCAATGGGCTATTTGCTCACTGCATTATACCTTAAGTGTGAAATCTGTGCCGTTGCACAGTTTTGCCATACTAAGGCCTAGAGACACTGGTCAGGTATAAATCTTAGGGAAAACATGTACCCCGAGTGCACATCTAATGTCACTTTTTTTAAATAACTGTATTCCCTATTGCACTTTGAGAATGATCATATTTACCTGGTTCAGCCATAAACAGAGTCCAGGCCTTTGTTCTCCCACTGCACCAAATGAATTACTCTGCTGGCCAGAAGGAGAATCGAAGATGTCCTGATACAATAGAGGCATTATTAGTGATTTGCCCAGTTCCTGGGAAAGGAAGTGGTGTGTAAGAAATCTGCCTGTGCTAATTAACTCTTCTTACTCTACCTGGCCTGGGCAAGCCCAAGCCCAGGCCCACAGAAACAAAGGAGAAAGGCCAGACTTCTAGAGCCAAACAGAGGAGGGACTCCCCCTTGAAGATTTTGGTGCAAACATATCATGCCAGTTATGTCAGGGGCAAGGCTGGGGTTTCCAGGGAAGGTCTTTTCATAGACCACTTTAAGTCGCTACCATTAAATGTCACAGAATGTTGTACAGGAGAGTTCTGGCAGGAGTGGAGTGATGATGTGGAACTCTAGGACTGAGTAGAGGTGCCTAACTTCCCAACCCCACTTAAAAACCCCTGCACACGACAGAGACACTTGAGAAGACACTGAGTCTCTGGCTGTGATGACGGAATAATGCCCACCTGGAATAAAGAAGGCCCCTGAACCTCTGCAAGTATGGACTTTGGGACTCTGGTTCTTCAGCCCGCACCCAGGACTAGTATAGGTCTCCCCAGGACTAGTGGTGCTGGTCCTCTTATGCCTACAGAAGATAAGTAGGTCCCTGGAGGGGTCCCCTGGGACTTTTGTGGACTGGCACCTGACTCTGTTGGCACACATGTGCCCTATATGTGCCCTATTTGTAGCCAGGTGGCTGTGGGACCTGAGGAGTGCAGCAGGTAGTTTGTGCTGCTTATTGGCTATGAAGGGGCTGTGGAATACACCCCACAAGCAGAAGAGAGCATCGGGTCTGGCAAGGGAGTAGCAAAGTCAAGCTCCCATCAAAAAGTAACCTTTTAGAGGCCAGGAGCCCTGACAAAAATGCTTGTGGTGCCTGGTCACCAGGAGCAAAACAAGACCAAAATCATGAAAATTGGCCCCATGGGCTGGAGAAAACCCCCTTTTAAGACCTTCTTTGCCTCCTAGGACCCTATCCCCTGGGGCCCAGCAGAATCATATGTGTCCTGGGGGACTGCATCCCCTTGCACAAAAGGACTGACAGGGGCTGCTGGCCTCACGAGATGGGTGTGTGCTCACCTTCTCTCTTGTGTCTGGGGGAGTGGGGAGGCACAGCCAGCCCTGCTGACCCACCCTCGGTGGCACAGGTGGGAGAGAGAATGTTGGCTCCCTCACCAGCACAGGAAGGTGTCAGGCAAGTTGGAAGCTGGCAGGGCAGCACAAGAGTGGACTTTCTGTGATGCCCAGGAGTAAGCACATGCTGGGTGCCCCATCAAAGGGGCAGGGGCTCCTAGCTTTGCAAATTGAACTGTGCGGAGCAGGGCTTCATTTGAAAATGAATAGCACAATTAAAAAACACAGTACCAAAACACCTGCGGCAAACCTACTCATTTAGTATTCACCCAGCTGTGCCCTGGGGAAAGCCCAAAAATTAGCATACCTACTCTTTTAGAACCTCAGGAACAGCAGGAGCACCACCAACATTTCCAAAGTTTGTATGGGGAGGGCTTCAGGAAGTGCATCAATCGCCCCAGAGAATACCCCTCAAAGTTGCCCTAAGCCTTCCAGGGTTTTATATTTATGCCCCAGGGAGAGGTTTACACTGTTTTCAAAACTCATATTAAGGTTACAGTTTTGTGGATTAGTTTGGGAGCGCCGAAATCTGTTGGTGGGTCCTAAAGCTGCAATAGCAGCAGTGTAAACGTAGAAATGAGGCTCTAGGATGCATGTTATTCAATGCAATGCTTTATCATCATCACTTTATTTCGATCATAAAAGTACACAGCACATACAAAACAAAGGTTGAATAGATAGAGTTAGATGAGAGCATTTCATATAAAAGTTTGTATAAAAACACATAAGAATTATTGAAAAAAAATTCATAATAAAGTGCTTAAAATACATTTGATCTACAGTGTATGTCAATTATTAAGCAAATTAAGACCCATCATAAAATACATTTTGATCGTTTTATCCACAGTGCGTACCAATATCTGGACAAACCAAAGACCACAGTTCTACATGTATCCGTGCTCAAAATTCTTAGCACCTCTAAATAGTGGCCCGGGCCAACTAATTTACAGAGTGGTATTATCCATTTTTTTCTTAAAAATGTATAATAGGGGCAAAAAAATAGCAAATACACGATGGATTCTGTGCTTGCATTACAAGTAAGACAAAAGTCATCAGTGGAGTCATCCTTACACCATTTTTTACAAAAGAGTTTCGTGGGCATGGTCTTATACCGAAACTGAAAGAATAGTTTTCGGGCCAGGGGGGTGGGGCAATTTCGTCCAGTGTGTCCTCAAAACAGGGGACACTTTTGAAGTTAAGGAAGTCAGTAGTCAGGCGACCCTCTGCTTTTATCAATGTTTGCAATAAAGTTGCTTCCCAAAAGCTTTCCTTCAGCTTCAGTCTGGATACAGTTACAAGGCTACCCGGGTCAGACCAAAACTCCTCCATCCCAAGCCTCCCCAATAGTTCTTTTAGTGCCCTAAACCAGGGGATCGAGGTGATCGACCGGGACTTTAGTAACTCAATAAGGGGCTCCCGGTAAGGCAAGAGTTCGTCCACGGTCCACAACCTGTGCCAGAATATCAAGAGGTTGTAACTTACTTTATGTACCAGCTGCCTTTGTGCAAGTTCCATATATAAGGGCACCAATGGGTAACTGGCAGGTAGATCTACCAAGGATCTTAGGAAGCGGTTTTCGATTGTAGACAGACAGTTTGTCAGACCCGTGCCCCAGAGTTCGGCCCCAGAAAGGGCACCACCTAAGACTTTTATATGATAAATTTCCAGTGCAGGTGCCAATTGTCTTGATAGTGTTTTCCTATGAATTTTGGTGATATTGGCCGTCTGGTGTATGAGTTGCATCTTCACCTTCTCAATGTGTGCCGCCCAATTTATTGTTGGTGTCAGGCGGATGCCCAGATAATCAAAGGCGTCGACGCGCTCCAGATTACAGTTGGCAGCTAGCATGGGTCTTTTGTTGGGCTTGCCCACTCCTTTTCTAAAGATCATATATTTGGTTTTAGATTCATTTAACACCAGCCCACGTTCGTTACAAAATTTGATAAAATCATTTAAAAGTTGCTGAAGTCCCTGCGGCGATTTTGAGATTAAAAGTGTATCATCGGCGAAAAGGAGGGCAGGCACTCTTGTTTTGCCGATTTTAGGAGCGTCGCACCCGTCTCTATCTAGAAAATTTACGACGTCATTGATAAAAAGAATAAAAAGTGTGGGGGCAAGGACACAGCCCTGCCTTACTCCACACTGGACCGGGAAGGGCTCTGTAAGTTGGTTGTGCTCCCCACATCTCACCTGTGCTGTGTTTAATGAATGTAATTTGATTAAAACATCTAAAAGGTTCTTAGGTATGCCCTGTTTCTTTAAGACCTGCCAGAGTTTTGCACGCGGGCAGGGCTGGACTGGCCGTAGCGGGCACCGGGCATTTCCCCGGTGGGCCGCCAGGGTGGGGGCCAGTTTTGGCCCCCTGGGGGCTGTTTTTGTCACAGGGCTGTTTTTGCAGCATAGCTGCACTATCGGCCCGTAACAAAATCGGCCGAAACCGGCCCTGGCAAACAGCTCGGCCATACCCACAACCCCCGGGGGGCCAGCCGAGCACTTTGCCAGGGCCGGTTTTGGTTCCCAGTCCGGCACTGCACGCAGGACTAGGTCAAAAGCAGACTGTAGGTCTCCAAAAGCGACATAGAGCTTTCCTCCCTTAACTTGCACTTCCTTCCAATAAATGCACAGCAAACGGAAGGTTTGGTCCAGAGTGCTAGTATTGGATCGAAAACCTGCTTGGAGATTACTCAGGATATTGGACTCAGTGATCCAGTCCTGTATCCGGCCTAAGATTTGCTTACAAAAAATCTTTTGGAGGGAATCAATAAGGCAAATTGGCCTATAGCTGGATGGCCTCGCTCTGTCCCCCTTTTTATAGATTGGAACGACCTCAGCATTTTTCCACGACGGGGGAATAGGGGTCCCTCTGAGGATTGAGTTGGTTAATAAATTTATATAGGATCCCCAGAGACCTACATCCTCCTTATAGAGGTCGTTGGAGATTCTATCTGGTCCTGGGGCACAGGCCGTAATACAAGAGCGGATTGCTACTTCTGTTTCCTCTATAGAAAATGAAAGACCTTCACCCTCAGTTCCCTCTTTACTGAGATCTTCATCTGACCCCTGCGGTTCTTCCTCGGTGCTAGCATCCCTTAACTCGTAAAGAGAGCCAAAGTATGTTTCCCACTCCTCTGGCTGTACTGCAAATTCTAGGGCTCTCCCATTCCCCTTGAGCCAGTATGCTGCTTTACTCCAGAAGCTCTTTGAGTCTTTGGCTGAGAGTGCATCCCGTAAATCAGACCAAAGTAGGCCCTCCCACTCTTTCTTTGCTGTTTCAGTTGCACGTTTATGCTTCGCTCTGCAGGCAACTGTCTCAGCGCGTGATTTTTGCTTTACTGCCCTTAGGAGCGCCTCCTTACTGAGCCTGCAATCCTTATTGTACCATGCACCTTGCTGAGCTAATATCCGATGTATACCATTGATGTTACTTTCCTTCTTTTTAGAATTTCCTGGTTAACCTAACAATTCTCTAATCTCTTTGTACAGAAGCTCATGGCTAGTGCCTAGTGTTTCCACAACATTCTGTGTAGTAAAGCTAGAAGTTTTCTCAAGTAGCAGTCGAACTTTCCTTTTGGCTAAAGCTAATGCCCCCGGGTGAGCCTCCACCCAGTCCCATCTAATTGCCCTTCGGTTATTGGTGATTGTTAGGGTACCTAGGTCTGGGCAACCCATTTTAGCAGGCAAGGCAGGACCCTGCTTTGTAAGAGTAAGAGCTAGGGCGTTATGATCGCTATCAACCCTTTTAACCACTGCCATGTCTATGACTGCTTGCCAGTAGTTAAGGGATACCAGGCAGTAATCTATCCTGCTTTCGTGGCCTAACCTGTTGAAGGTGGGGTCCCCATTGGGGTCAGAAGTCGTCCTTCCGTTCGTGGTTCTCAGGTCATATTGCATTGTGAGTGGCATCAACTGGGATCCTCTCTTGGTCCACCTTACTGGGGGAAGATCTAACTAGGGAATTTGCCACTCTCTATCCCAATCATCGGTTAGATTGGGAGGGATCAAGGCGAGCGGTTCAAAAGTACAATTGAAGTCGCCCGCCACTAGGGCAGGGATATTATCTGTGTAGTGTGACAAGGCAAGATCTAGGGTGCGCGGTGTATTAGTTTCCTCCTGGGCCCTCTCCACTCTATTGTAAACATTGAACAGCCTAATTTTAGACCTGTTATTAGAGGTAAGCTGTAATGCAAGTATGTCTGAAGAGTCCACATCCAGGCGTTTGACTTTAGACCCTAGTCCAATTCTTACCCATTCCGCTAGCCCTTCCAAGGGTCTACCCTGCTCTTTTCTTGTGGCATTAATAGCATATGTGGAAAAAACACTTCTATGCGGGCATTGGAGGCTCCAGGTTTCTTGAAAAAAAATTACATCAAAGGGATCTACAAAAGAACACCATTCTGAGTCCACCATCAGCTTGGAGATCCCAGCCACATTCCAAACCATTACCCTTAGGGTGTTGTTTTCCAAAACTCCCCCTATTGTGCTCTCTACATCCCCCAAAGATGGAACGGCCACAGCTCCATTGCCCACAGAGGGATCGATCTCGCTATTAACCGCTTTCTAAGGCACAGGAAGCGACCAGAACGAGGAGTCAACGACAGGAATCAGGGATACCCCACCCCACAGAACCACAAAGCAAAAAGGGATAAAAGACGCTATAGACAATGGACAGTGTGGCGTACCGGAGAAAACGGAGGTTTCGCTACTAAGGCGATGGAGTGCCAAATGCAAGATGGAAGGTACTTGGGGCCAATAACTCGGGAGTAGGTCCAAAGTATCTAGTGCATGGTAAGTATACAATCAAAAATTGCAAAGTACAAAGTGCAAAGTACTGGGGGGAAAGAGCTAGGGATTAAGTCCAAAGTGCCTAGTACAAGGTAGGTAATACCTGGATTAAATGGCTTATAGTGCAAATTTAAGGGTCACACGATTAAATAATATATTAAGAACAGGTTAAAAGGTTAAAAAGAATAATTGTCACTGAATGTTCACCATATCGTCAACGGAAGTCAATGGGAGCAATTAAAACAGGCCGAGGGGGGGACCAGTTCCAATTCCAGTTGCAGTGTTCTACAGTTTACAAATCCTCCTTTGCTCCAGAGCAATAGAGAAAGTTCACCAGTAATTAAGCAAGCAGACACTGCTTAGTTAGATAGTTAGTCAATCCTAAAATCTCACCGGCTTTTCCGTTCTGATCGTTGTTCGATGTTCAGGGATCTCACCCCCACACAGTATCCGCTCAAAACACTGGTGGGGTCTCCTTTTGGTAATTTTCCGAACATTCAGGCCAAGGGGGATGGACCTGCCCTACCACGGTCTGCCGCGGACAGGCGCAGACGGGCCTGCCCGCGCGCTGCGGGAGCCCTGGGCGGTATTTATGCGCCTCCTGACGGGAACAGCTAACGGCGTCGGTGGCTCAGCTGCGAGACAGGCTGGGTGATGAAGTTCCAGGCTCCCTCCTGGAAATGCTGCAAACGGGCTCCCGCAGTGCAGGAGCCCTGGGCGGTATTTATGCGCCTCCTGGCGCGGACAGCTGACGGCGTCGGTGGCCCAGCCGCGAGACAGGCTGGGTGATGAAGTTCCTGGCTCCCTCCTGGAAATGCTGCAAACGGGCTCCCGCAGTGAGCCCTGGGCGGTATTTATGCACCTCCTGGCGCGAACAGCTGACGGCGTCGATGGCCCAGCCACGAGACAGGCTGGGTGATGAAGTTCCTGGCTCCCTCCTGGAAATGCTGCAAACGGGCTCCACACAGTTGATTGACAATGCAAGGTTTTACATCATAATGAATAGTATTGAATGGTGATTATATGGATTATAATATGTTTTATGCTTTTACAATGTGGTAACACCCTGACAAAGCCAGTAGACCTGCCTTATTGATCATGACACCCCTTTATACTGTGATATTGACTCTAATAGTGGTGAGCAGATTGTGATTTTGGGTTCAGGGCTTGCTAGAGATGTGAATTGTTCTAAGGGTGTAACTAAATGTATTTCTATCTACCCTATTGTAAATATATTTGTAATTAGTGTGTAGGATTTAGTTTGTGTGTGTTTAATAAAGTTATTTTCCTTTTTATAAAAAAAAGCACTGACTAGACAATGATTTCTTGAGTGTTGTTCTTGCGAGCCCATGAGCTAGGGGTACTCAGCCACACCATCTCCCCTGAATAGTCCTTGGACTTCTCTGCTTTGCTCCCCTGAGAGAGTCAAGGGCTAAAGAGAAAGTTGCAGACATATTACTTGTGACGGACTCGCATCCTTTGCACGTAGCTACCCAAGTTCTTACAGTAAGTCATTTGGTATCCCACCCACCAATCTCATTGAAAACTGAGGTATAGGCATCTGAATATTATTAAACTGGAAAAAAAACAAGTTCAATGAAAGTTTCTTTGTCCTATTTCTTTTATTTCAGATTTCTCTCTCTCTCATGCATCATCACAAGTCTTCTTGTTTTTATTTTTATCTACTCTATATTGATTCTTTGATGGTTGTCCTGAGATTTTACTGATTTCCTGTTTCTTTTTGTCCACAGGTACCACAGCCACCGGGAAAACAGAGTGGACTATAGGCAAGTGTACTGAATATGAAGTCTCAATGGATC
Source organism: Calotriton arnoldi (assembly GCA_963921515.1). Classification (NCBI taxonomy): domain Eukaryota; kingdom Metazoa; phylum Chordata; class Amphibia; order Caudata; family Salamandridae; genus Calotriton; species Calotriton arnoldi. The sequence goes on along the minus strand of CAWUFW010028636.1, from coordinate 12,453 downwards.
TATTTTGTCCTCAGGTTCCAATTATAGCCTTTCTCTTATACTAGAAGAACTTCTTCCTTTCTCTTATCTGACAATCCTTCCCTCCATGTGGGCTTGATTGAGTAAACTGTAGGTTTAGTTAAACTTGTTAGGGTATGGGGTTGGCCTTTCATCACCACACTCATACACACTCCATACACACATTTCCCATGTTCCTCCAAAAAATGTTCTTCGACAAACAAACAATGAGACCACTCCTCATATGTCTTTCATTGTTGCGTTTTGATCTGGGATCTTAAAATATTATTGGTCAACTCACATTTTGGTGGATATCAAGTTCTTGTAACCACCTTCTTCAGGACCTATCACCCATAATTTTTCTTCTTTGACCCAGTACAACAAGTGGGGTAAATTACATATGTTAGTCCTATATCAATACTATGTAGTGAGCTTTGATTGACGTCTTTTCCTGTATCACCAAATTACTCCTCCTCTCCAGTGAATGACACTAGGGATTATCAATTCAAAAGTCGTCTGAATATTTGGTCCACCTTCCCAATCTGACAATACTTGAATCCCTTAATATACTGACAATAATTGTAGCGCTCCCTCTTCTTTACCTTGTCACAATCAGTATTCTAAAAATGGCTACTTTTCACCATACTATGTTCCCGACAGGCGTCCTCAGAGCCAGAGGATATTGAGCATTGCCAGACTTGAAGAAGAAACATTTGTGTGGTGATGAATGAGAGACAGGGATTTACGAGTGGGATGGTCAGTCATTTCATTGTATTGATTTTGTTATTTTTGTAGTATTGTTCGTGGGATAAATGAACTAATTTCTGTTTTTTTAAAAACAATATAAAAAATAAGGATGATTAAAAAATGAAGCATATGAAAATCTGAAAAAGTGTAAGAAAAGAAAGATATGCAAAATGAAAGTAAGTTATGAATAACAAAATAAATATTTGAATGAACTCTTCTTGGTCAGTGACTACATTGGATTATATCCATCAAGGAATGTAGATAGGCTAAGCAGGACTATTGTTTTCTGTATTTTGAGCCTTTATGGCATTTCATGCGTATTCTTTCTATACCGCATTTTACTTTTCTGTATTAAAAATCCCCTTTTTGCTTTATTTTAGGCCTAGAACTCAGTTCTTTACACTTCCGAAATGAATTTCTGTTTAACTTTGCTATATTGTGCCATTCTGATGAGGAGTGTCGTCGCGAACCGCTAGATCGACTGGAGTCGCTGGAGCTGAATTATTTAGGTAAAATTGGGTGATATCTAAATATTGGGATTCATATGATTATTGGGGGTTGGCTCCCACAGTTTTGTGGGACCCTTTGAGTGGTTCCCAAAAGAGTTTTGGAGAAATTTCTGAAAACACCGAAGAAAGGAGTTTTGGAGTCTTGCCAACTTTTCTGGTGCTGGATCCACCTGCGGGGTGACACGTTGTGCTACTGAGCAGTCCTGAATGTATTAGCATGTAAGTATGAGTCGGAAAACTTTGAAAGTGTGAGTTTAAGTGACTTTTATGATGAGTTGTTTGGTTATATGATGATGATTGTGGCTTCAATTGGTTTGTTGATTACCATTTTTATGTTGTATAATTTGTATTTGTGAGCCCATTTGATGTTATTTTGTTTATAGAAGAACATTTAGTTGGTTATTGGATTTCGTTGTAAATCCAAGATCTCAGGCTGTTTTTATTACTTTGTCTGTTTTGTGGAGTGTAGAGCAAGGCACCACTTACACATCAGTAGGGATCTGCCTTAATGGATTTTCAATTTCTAAATTTGGGGCAATTAACTCAGGTTACTGTGCACAGAGTATGGTACATTAACCTAGAGGGAGGTTTCTGGACAGAGATCGGCCCAGAGAGAACTTTGATGGTTGTGTGGAGTTTCCATTCTCATTTTTTGATTCTTTCTTCCATTTGTTTGCAATTGAACTTTACTGGTGAGCGTGCATTTCATTTATGAAAACTGTTTAAATGTTCTTTTCTAGAGTAAACAGATAAGGAGTTTAATGATTTTTAAAGGTTTATTGTGGTTCTGTAGTTGTTTCTTTATTCACTGAGAAACTCCGCTAGGACTGGCTAATCAGCTATGGGAGCTACGCTGGGATTGGTGCAACATCATCTCTACCAGTGCTCTGATTGACTGCCAGGGTGACTGTCAAGAGGACCTTTGAAGAGCTGTGCTGCTATTTATTGTTGTTCGCTAAGTTCATTCTCAGCATTGTTTTGATTTTTAAGTTGTTCTAAGTATAAGAAAATTTAAATATGGATGGAGTATTGACAAAACGTAAACCTAAGGGTGGTCAGAAAATGCAGAAAGAAGGCACACCAGCATATGAAATGCTAAAACAGATTGGGTATTACACGTGTCTGGATTCCTGAGCGGAATAAATATACATGCCTAGTACAAGTGGGGCAGAGCAAGCTATTTTTACAGTAATGGTACAGTCACCTCCCAAAAAGATTTGTATTAGGATTCTTAAAATAGAATTTGGAGAAATACTCCAGGGTAATGTGGATGTAACAGATTACTGACATATAATGCTGATGAGATGAGATATTTGATCAAAGAAGCAGCCAGATATGCTAATGAAGCGTATGATTAACTAGAAGAATTGGCTAATGAAGTAGATGTTGATATAAGTAAAATGAAAAATGTCAAACAAAATTAACAAAATGGATTTGACACATGATGAAATTAAAGAAATGGGTCTTTTACACTGAGAGTCCATCTAAAAAATGTGTTTGAGAAAACACAGGACTGGGGAGATTCGAAGAAATATCATGAAAATGGAAGAAGGGAACAGTAAACAGGAAAAAGATGAAAAACAGCGAAGCAAAATTGGGAAAAGGTGTAGTAAGTGATTCAGAGGTGGGGATAAGCACAGTGGTGGAGTTTCCTTTGAGAGAATTTGATGAAGGGAATTTTGTACATGTTCTTTGGACAAGGGCAAAGTTGTTTGCTTTTATACACAATTTTCCAAAGTTGAGAGAAGACCCAGCAAAATGGTATGATGAAATTCATTAATTGACATACCTTCTCTGATGCTGTGGGCAGATTTTAATTCATTGTTTGAAACTGTTGTCCCAGGAGATTTATGGTTGGAGTGCAAGTTCGTAGCACGGTGGCCAACACAGGAACCACCTAGACAGAGTTCTAATACTGCACCTTCACCAGCAGATGTCAAAATAGGTAACATGGAATAAATATCACTTTATTTGATGTGATTCAAGCCCAGTGAACTTACTTGGAATGGATCTTCTTTGCTAGATTAATTGTGCTTTTTATTGCACACCAGATGGTGTTACAGTAGAAACAGAAGATGAGAATTCACTTTTCAAACTTAGCGCAGAGAATTCCAGGGTCCAAATGTACCCAGTGTTGACAAAAGAAGACCTTCCTCCAGATTTAAGATTTACAGTCAGAGAGGAGGTATGGGATTTTTCAGGAAAGGAAATTGTATTGACCAGATCAGCAGAACCAGTGAAAATACAGGTCAAACCAAATGCAATATTCCCAAGACCTAGACAATACAAACTAACTAGAGAGGCTGTAGAGGGAATAAAACCGGTGAATGAAAAAAATGATTGAACAAGAAATCCTTCAAGAGGAACTTACTATTCTCTGATAATGGCGATTAAAAAACAGAGTGGAAAATGGAGAATTGTGCAAGACCTTCAAAAGATTAATAAAATAGTGGGTTCTTGCTGTTCAGTGGTACAGAATTCAGCAGTAATAACGTTGCAAATTCCAGCAAAGGTAGAATGGTACACAGTGATTGACTTGTTCCAAGCGTTCTTTTCAATTGCATTGCACGAGGACTCACAGTTCACATTTTAATTTTTAAATAAAGTATTTGTTTGTTGTAGGATTCTACAAGGGTATAAAGAGAGTCTTTCAATCTGCTCCCAGATCCTTAAAAAGGATTCAGTGGGCTTTAAAATTGCCTTGTAATTCAGTTCTAGTCCAATAGAAATACAACCTTTTATTGGCATCTAAAACTAAAGAAGATTGTAAATTTGATACTATTGCTCTGTTGAGTAATTTTGCAGAAAATTACAAAAAGTCTCTCCAACAAAAATGCAATATTGTGAGAAGGAAGTTATCTATCTTGGACACCATATTGAAAAAGGTGTATAAAAGTTAAGACAGAACCTGTTTCTGCAGTTCTAAAATTGAGTCCCACGACCACTCAGAGAGAGGTTCGGATGCTTTTGGGAATTTTTGGCTGCTTTCGTCAGTGGATTCAAAATTTTTGTCAGATTGCAAAGCTTTTAGTAAGCGTGGTGTTAGACCTGGCACCATTGGCGTTGGTCTCCCTTCCATTTTTTGCTGTTGCCTCCTGTGTTTTTGCTGGTCTAGATGCTTTGGGCACTTTGCCACTGCTATTCAGTGCCAAAGTGCAAGTGCTCCCTTTGTAAATTGTTATGGATCAGTGACTCCATGATTGGCCTATTTGATTTACTTGTCAGACCCTAGTATAGTGCACTGTGTGTGCCCAGGGCCTGTAAATCAAATGCTGCTAGTGGGCTTGCAGCACTGATTGTGCCACCCACAGAAGAAGCCTGTAAAATGTAACTCTGGCCGGCCATTGCAGAGCCTGTGTGCAGTCTGGGACTGCAATGTCGACTTGGCAAGTGCACCCACTTGCCAGTCCCTAAACCTTCCCTTCTCTACATGTTAGTCACCTCTAAGGTAGGCCCAAGGTACCCCTGTGGGCAGGGTGCATTGTATGTGAAAGGTACGACATGCCCTGGTGTGTGTGGCATGTCCTGATAGTGAAATACTGCCAGTTTCGTTTTTCACTACTGCAAGGCTACCTGTTCCCATAGGACAGAATGGGGAGTTGTTTATAACATCTTATAAACATAACTGGCCCAAGGAACAAGGTAGAAAAATAAAGTTTAGTATGCCTGAACTCAGAATGTTAAAATGCATCTTTTAGTGAGGGTGATTTTTACATTCTGTGTTTGAAAATACCACTTTTAGAAAGTAGGTATTTTCTTGCCTAACCATCCAGTATGCCTCTGCTGGGTTTGTGTATTGCATGTCAGTCTTTTGGATGACAGGGGCTGGAGAGGGGCTGTGGCTCCAGAAGTCTGATGAGTCAGGGCTGGGCTGAATAGACCTGGATCGCATTTAGAGTAGGGGGAGGAGATTTCCTTTTTACATGAATGGGCCTGGTCTGCCTTCAACAATGCTGTCTCCACCTCCTGCCAGGAAGCTGCACCAGTGAGGACAGAACTGGTTTTGGCCAGGTACAGATACTCTCTGCCTTCAGAGAACAAAGGATTTGTGTGTATAAAAAGAGGAGCCCAGACCCCAGACTTTTAGATCACTTCTGGGAATCAAGAGAAACCTTTTTGCCAAGGAGAAGAGCCGGAGAAGCTGAGGAAGATTACTGCCCCTGTGCTGTTTGCTGTTTGGGGTTGGCCTGCAGTGACTACTTGCTGCCAAGGAAAGGAGAAAAAGGACTTTGCTGTTTGCTTTGTCATCTACTTGAGAAGAAGATCTCCAAGGGCTTGAAACTGAGCTTGCCTCCTGTTCTGAAGTCTCAGGGACACAAAGACTTCACCCCTTCTGTCTCTCTGCATCTGGAACTGCTGTTTCAGCTGCCACAGAAGGAAATTGCAACATTGACGCCGGCGAGCGACTCGGTAACCTGTCGCGAAGCCGTGGGCACCGCTCGTGAAGAGCACGATGCACCACCCCGACTTGCACCGTAGGCCCGACGCCTGCTGACGCCGCGCCACATCAACTCCGACGGTAGTGCTTCATCAACGCGGAGCCGATACTCGACGTGGGTGACTCCTGAATCCATCGACACCGTACCATGGTAAGGAACAGACGCCTTGCCGCCATTTGTGACGTCACCTCCCCGACACAGTAAGGAACCGACGTCTCACCTCCCCTGCGCTGCAGTAAGGAACAGAGGCATCACCTCCCCTGGGGTCGTAAGGAACCGACGCCGAAGACACCAACGAAGCATCACCTCCCCGACGCCGTGCACCGTCTTTGCTTTCATCAATTCCAAGGTACTGTTCTTTGGGGGTTTGCTTGACTCCGGGCCCGAAGCCGCGTACCTCGCAGTCGGCGCCGTACTTTGGGATTTTCATCTGTCACGACGTTGTGATAACTCCAGGTGGAGTTATTTGTTGCTACAAGCTTTATTTGAGTGAATAATCTATTTTTAAGCATAACTTGATAACTGTATTGTGGAGTTTTGTTGTTTGGTCTTGTTTTGGTTTAGATAAAGATTACTTATTTTTCTAAATTGGTGTGGTGTCCATTTGTAGTGTTTTCACTGTATTACTGTACGTGTTCACAAATGCTTTACACAATGCCTCTGAGATAAGCCTGTCTGCTCGTGCCAAGCTACCAAGAGGGTGAGCAGGGGTTATTTTAGAAGTGTATCCCCCTTACCCTGACTAGAAGCAAGGGTCCCTATTTGGACAAAGGTGCAAACCATTGCCAACTAGAGACCCCCATTTCTAACACATAGCTTTTAATGATGTTCAAGATCCGGTACCATTTGATGATGAGTGTCTTGAATCATTTAAGAAACTAATAGAGATTTTGTGTTATGCGCCCACACTCTGGATGTCTGATTACAATATGATTTTTTTTACCTATTTTGATATGAAAAAGATGGTTGTGCACTTTCAATGCTTGCACAAAAACATGGAGGACTCGTGCGTCCAATTGCCTATCTCTCAGAAGTGTTGGATCCAGTTGCTCTAAGTTTTCCAGAATGTCTAAAATTGGTTGCAGCAGGTTGTCTGGCAATAGAACAAAGTGAAGGAATTGTCATGGGGCATACTTTGATTGTTTACGTTACACACTCAGTTGAAATTCTTTTAACAAGAGCAAAAACACAGCACATTACAAACAGCAGGCTGACATATTATGAACAAGTCATAGGTGGAGCAGAGAATATCTCAATTTGTAGGTGTAATATTCTAAACCCAGTGACACTGCTTCCGATTTCAGACAAATGTGAAGACGGGGAAAATATTGTTGATGAAGAGTTGGAGCATGAGTGCATTGAGGCGACTGAGTTATGCACAAATCCAAGACCAGACATTAAAGAAGTCCCACTTGAGGACTCAGATTTGACATTGTTTGTTTGTGGTTCCTGTCTGAGGGATACATATGGTGCATTGAGAGCTTCCTATGCAGTATACTCTGTTTCAGAAACAGTAGAGGCATCTTCTTTACCAACTGTGACATCAGCACAAATAGCAGAATTAAGTGCTCTAACGAGAGCCTGCTGCTTATCAGAGAACTTGAATGTGACGATTCATACAGATAGCCTATACAGATTTTGTATTGTGTATGACCATGGTCATCTCTGGTTGCAGAAAGGGTGCTCCTATAAAAAGACTGTGTACTTATTGAATTTGTTGAATGCAATTTACAAACCAAAAGAAGTGGCAGTTGCAAAGTATCAAGCCCATAATGCTGGCATGGATTTGGTCTTATTAGGAAACAAATATGCTGACCAAATGGCAAGGTATTGTGCCTTGCAGAAAGCAACAGTGATTCAAGAAAATGAAAATTCTGTAAATAATACAGTTACACAGATTCCAGACATGTGAATTGTTTCTTTATGGACTCATTGCAAACTGCCTTAAGAGAGCTAAGAGACCTGCAAGAAGATGCTCTAGAGAACGAAAAATTGAAATGAATAAAATTAGGCTATAAAACAAATTATCAAAATTTGCATGTAAATAAAGATCAGAAATATGTTCTTTCCCATGCTGCAGCCCATGTGCAAATATTTGCATAATCAGACACATGCAGCGAGATTCAGGGTGTTTAAAAATTACTGAGAGAGCATCGGAATTCGGCAAGCAGCTGAGCATGTATGTGAAAGATGTTTATTTTACCACCATACAATCGAGGCAAAAGAACTATCCCTGTAAGGAATCACATTGGCAAATCAGAAGGCCCATTTACGAGATTGCAAACAGATTTTATTGAGATGCCACTTTGCAATGGAATAAAATACATCTTGTTAGTGGTTTGCTTGTTCTCTAAATGGGTCAAAGCAATTCCCACAAGGAGAGCGGCTAGCCTTACAGTAGCCAAATTGTTGTTGAGGGAGTTAATGCAGATTTTCCACAGTTTTAATGGAAATAAAATCATGATTTTATTACAGCCACGGAGGCTAATATTATGCCTTAATCTTTTATTGCCTCATACACAGCAGCAACAAGAAAGATAGAATTAGACTACTTTAAAACTCTAGAACATTAGAACATGCATATATACTCTTCACACGCAGCCATCTTCCTTCTTTTTTTGCTGCGAATTTAACTCAAAGTCCGTAATCATGTACTTCGTAATCTAAACTGTAGATAACTCACCCCACATTCCTGGCATTCCGCGCTGATATACTTCTTCTTAATTTTGACCTGAATAAAAAAACAACATTCAAAATGTCAGATGGGCTGGGCATAACTCGGGAGGGATAATATTAGCCTCTGTGCCTTTAATAAAATCATGATTTTCTTCCCATTCAAACTTTTTAAAAGTTGTATTGTTAGACCAATCCGCAGCTTCCATAATACCACTCAAACTGGGTCCCTTTAAAAATGCCTTACCAGCCATTGCTCCTCTTGCTGAATGCGCACCAAATACACTTATATAAACACCTGCCATTTTTATCACTTCCTTAACCCACCTTGCTAAAGACGGTGCTGATACAGCCCTAAAAGGCTTTCTAAGAGAAATCAGAAGTTGTGAACATCCACTCTCTCTCAAAGTTTCTGTTCTTTTCTCATATTCCTTCAAACAACGCACTACACACAAATTATTATGCCCTGCTATGTTGGGATAAAAGTTTATCCTTGACATAGTCTTAGTCCTCTTCCTTAACTCAAAACACACCCCTTCCGGTTGGTAACTTCTTGAAGTCACCTCTAAAGCTCTAATATCTGAACCCTTCTAAAAGAAACCAGACACAGTAGAATCGCCATCTTCCAGGATAACAAACCAGAATTTGATCCCCAGCCTTCTAACTCTCTCAAAACCACTGATACATCCCAAAGAAAAGCGTAGTTCACTCTAGGTGGTAATTCCATACGTACACTCTTAATAATTCTTTTCACCAAAGCATGCTGACCAACTGGTACCCCTTCAACCAACATATGTCCTGCCAAGATGGTAGATCTACTTAAATTCACAGAACTATATGCAAGACCGTTCCTGAATAAACTTGTCAAATGATTCACTACCTCCACTACAGAGGCTGATACGGGATCCACGTCCCTCTCAGCACACCAACTACACCATCTTCTCCATGCTGACCTGTACACCTAAGTTGTACCTGGTGCCCAGGACTCCTTGATAAGTTCTGAAGCTTCCTCTGATAATCCAGACACATGCCATACTCTCCTGAAATCAGCCATCCTAACAGCTTCAATTGTCCCATCATTACCAGCTCGTATCAGTTCCCCTGTACAGCCAACAGAATCGGAGGAAAACTTGGCAACAATACTGGATCATCCACCAACAAATTCATCACATCCGGAAACCATACTTGGGCTTGCCAAAACGGGTAATCAACACCAACTCCGCTTTCTCTCGTCTTACCTTCACTACCAGTCTCTGAATCATCGAGAATGGAAGAAAAGCATACATCCTCCCTGACCCCCCCTCGTTTAGAAAAACATCTATTCCCATCGCTTCTTAATCTGGTCTCCAACTGTAAAACTTTTGTAGCTGTGCATTCAAGCTGTCCGCAAACAAATCTACCTCCAGTGGGCCCCACTTCTCTTGTAACCTCAAGAATACCTCCCTGTTCAGTCTCCAGATGCTCGCATCCCTCAGAAACCTTGAATTCCAGTCTGCTTCCAAATTGCTCTTTCCCGGAATGTGTTGCGCCTGCACCATAATTTCCCTGTCCAAACAAAACGTCCAAAATTCCTTCACCAACTCTGCTAAACCTCTTGAACGAGGTCCCCCCAGTTTGTTGACATAGCGTACTGCTGACACGTTGTCCATCTTCAACAGAGCACAACATTTGGCCTGACCTTTGAAGAAACTCCTGGTTGCAAAAAGACCCAGCTAGGAGTTCCAAACAATTGATATGCAAACTCTTCTCCTCCGGAACCTTCCCAAATATAGCTCTCCCATTCCACGCTTCCAAACTCATCAACCACCACTCCAACTCTTCCAAAATCTCTTGATTCATTCTCGCTTTCTGGGAATACTTTGCTCGAAGTCTTAAATGATAAGCCTTCAACCTCTGAAGTGCCCTGTAGTGACGGGGAGCCAGATAAATTGCTTGAATTGATGCTGAAAGCAAACCTAGTAATCTGGCCAATTGACGCAATGTTATTCAATCTGCATTCTTGATCTTTTTACTTCCCTGCGAATCTTTTTCACTTTCTCCATTGGTAACCTCAACACACAATCCAAGGTCTGTATCTGGAAACCTAAAAACTGCATTTCCTGGGATGGTTTCAAGCAAGACTTCTCTCCGTTCACATCAAACCCCAAGTCCTCCAGTACATTTACACTCAACTCTGTATGTTCTAACACCATATGTTCCTCCTCTGCCATTATTAGAATATCGTCTGCCGTCGGAGGATGACAGAGCTCTCCTCGATCTTCTGTTAATCTCTGCGGTAAAAATGATACTCACCAACTGGAAAGATACCAGTAAGTCTTCCTATGAATGTTGGATGAACTGGGTCATTCACCTCAGGGGGGCAGATAATCTTACTCTTCAAAATTCACCTTGGAAATCTTCAACGAGGAAAATGTGGTTTACTTTGGACTAGTATTTTGACTCTCATAAACCACTGTGAGATTCATTAGGTTGAGCGTCATTCTCTAGCACAGTAAGTAAGTCCGTTTTTATATAGCGCAGCTACTCACCCTTACGGGTCTCAAGGCGCTGGGGGCCGTAGTGGAAATTAAGTGAGCTATTGCCCAGAGTCACATGGTGCTGAGCTGAGCTGCCGCCGGAGCCGGGGATCGAACCGTGAACCCTGTGCTCCGAAGTCAGCTGCCCTGGCCGCTGCACCACACCACCTAGCACAGGTGTTATAAGTCATCGTTGGGGACTCATATGCCATGTAACTCTTTACATTATGTTATGTATGGGGCTCTGGACTGTCTCTTTCTCCCCTCTCTTCTGGGTTTCTATCTCTTTCTCTTTTCTCTCTTATCCTTTTTCTCCTTTTCCTATTTTCGATGTATAGGAGGTTAGTTCTTTCTAGCCCATTGTTGAGACACATATGTATTGCCTGCAATTGTAAGGAGGCTCCTTTGTTGTTCATTGATATGTGGTCCATTCATATGTTCATTGATATGTACTTATTGCTCTAATCTCGCCAAGTCACCAGTTTCTATTTGATGATCTTCTCCTTCCTTTCATATAAATGAATAAAGATCATTTGAAATAAAAAATAAATAAAAAAAAGAATATCGTCCAGATACACAATTAACCAAATTCCCCTAGATTGCAACCACGCCACAACCGGCCTCATCACTTTCGTAAAGCACCATGGGGCCGACGTCAACCCGAACGGGAGTCTCTTGAATCTCCAACGACTGCCGTTCCATCTGAATTGGAGATAATCTCTGTGTTCCACACACACCAGGACCGTCAAATATGCATCCTTCAAGTCTAACCGAGTCATCCAGTCTCCTTTCCTTAACAAATCCCTTAGCATATGAATGCCTTCCATTTTGAAATGGTTGTAACACACCCAATCGTTCAACTCTTTTAGATTTATCATCGGCCTCATACCTTTCCCTTTCTTCTCGACCCAAAAAATGTTGCTTACAAAGCTTCCCGACACCTCCTCCGCAAGTTCTATTGCCCCTTTTTCCACAAGTGCTTTCACTTCCAGAGACACTAAATCCTCCTGTTCCTTTGCAAACCTCAACATCCTTGGACATTCTCTCTGCCTCGGAACCCCCATGAAATCTATACGATATCCCTGCACTGTTTCCAAAAGCCATGGGTCCTGAGTGATTTCTCTCCACCTTGTAACAAACCGGACTAGTCTGCCACCAAATTTTACATGGATAGATTAAGGGTCTTTGCTTAGTCTCACCTGAAGATCCTCTTCCTCTTCTCTCAGTACGCGCTCCACGTGATCTTGCCCTCTGTCTCTGTGGATAAAATCCACTCTGTTCTGCTTTGTAATTAAAACCATATCCATATGTATATGGTCTGAACCCTCGGGAAAAAGATCCGCAAGAGATACCCTGACCACGGCCTGGGGAATGGACCCCCCATTCTCCCGGCCGTACCAAAAACCTTTCTCATGTTTTTCTGCACTTTTTGTAAGGAATTGTAGGTACCCACGTACCTTGACATGTCCCTTACAACTCCTCACCAAACAGCATACCTTCACTTTGCTCCCCAAACTCTTGGTTGGCCAATTCTGACAATTTCGGGTCGATTTTCATTCAAATACTTTACGC